>ML783009.1:256960-286406 GCA_009831015.1 Picea engelmannii
CCCTCGAGGAATAACTGTCCCTAATTGTTGAGCCTGGACTACTCCCCACCCTAGTCCATTCCTCCGACACCAAACAAGGTGTAGCCTAGAGATAATGAGTCTGCCCTCGAGGAGTAACTGTCCGGACCATTCCCCACCCTGGGCCATTCCTCCGACATTAAACAAAGTGTATCCTGGAAAGAATGAGTCTACCCTCGAGGAATGTCTGTCCTGCATCAACCTCCAAAACGGACGATTCTTCGAAACTGCTCACAACTGTGAACTTCAAAAGAATGACTGCCCAACGAGGCAGACCATTCTACTTGACCACTACACAGAGTGACTTCCAAGAAGAATGGCTGTCCTAGACCACTTCCCATAATGGGAAGTCATTGTCTATGATACATCAACAATCAGTATGCCTCCCATGTTAACTACAATGGGAAGCCACTGTTCGTCAGAAATCTCAATCCACTTTCCAAACAAGAAAGCATCTGTCCAATCTGGACTTTTACAAAGATAAATGTTCCCTCCTAACTGGAGAGTTATTTCAATCACAAAAATAAATGTTTGCGGACCTTCTTCTAGCTTGGAGAGTCTTTCCTTCCGGTTAATAGAGTTATTTCCACGAGCTCTAGCTTGAGTATGTAAGTTCTTTCATCTTGAATATGAGCTTTACCAAAATGTATGCTTATCTGCTCATCTGTGGAGATATGTATTGGAGAATCACTTTCTCCTTTCTGGATTTCATCATGGATAATGTAATGCTTGTACTATAGTCTGGAACACTGTGAAGGCTTCTTGTAGATGTGAACAATAGAGTATATCATAGTTGGAGAACTGGAACATATCCGTATGGCACTTCTTCTGTCATCATGAGATCTGATCTTCTGAGTAGTTATCTTGATGTTATAGGAAATATTTACCATGCTTCTGCTGTGCACTGGAGATTCTCCACCAAGTTGTCTTCTTCTTATTTGCATACATGAGTATCTTTCTGGTATGCCTCAAAGTCTTGAGATTTCTCTGCATGAGCTTTTTACTCAATTTCTTCTGGAGAACATTCTTGGCATTCATCTGATGTAGAATTTGTGGATAATATAGTGACTTATATAGAGATACGTCTGGTGTACTGGAACAATCAATCATCATAGTCTTCTCCCTCCATTTGAGAGAACCTCTGGTTCTGGATCTTGCAATGCTTTCATTCATAAGTCTTCCATACACTGTCTTTCATCACGACTTTCAGTTCTTCTGCTTGATTGCTTTTTAGTGAGTTCATATCAGACTGGTAATCTTGTGATTCTTGATACAATGACTGATTGTTCTGATTCTTGTTTCTTGAAATCTTCATGTTTTTCTTTAGCTCTTGGGTCCATGGAGTTTCTTATAGATTCCATGCCCTAGAAATTCCACTTCTTACCTTCATCATAGGATCACGGATCTGGATGGACAACCAGGAATGCTTTAAGGGTTCTCTTCGAAAAGGTCACGTACTGTCTTTTCATGGCTACTACCATGGATATATGTATTTCATCATCTTCAATGAATCATAGGATTAGCTCCCTCCTAATCCTTGCTTCATGTATAGGTGCATATAATCTACTCCCTTCGTCTGACTGAGTCTATGCTTCCATCTTCGTCCTTATTGTCTTCTACCATATATAATTGGCTCTCTTGTCTAATAGATTCCACGCTTTCGTCTTAGTTGTCGTCACAAGTCTTTCTTCATTTTCCTTTTGATTGTTGACTTCTTTCTGTCTTTACTTTTTCCAAGTCTCTTCAAGATTGATTTCTGATTTTGGCTTATCTTGTAATAGCTTTCACATGATATATTTCCTTCTTTCATGTGTAATATCTAATGATATTCATTATTATCTTGTTGTTCTTTCATAGGTATAGTTCTTCTTGGAACACATTATCTTCCAAGAGATAGATATACAAGATATGTACAAAGACAATGCAAGCAAGATATGTACAAGAAAGTAAGAAGAGTGTTGTTACCTTTTAGTAGAAGAAATCTTTTCCATCTTACTTAGTCTTCTTTGTCGGTTCCTTTTCTTCGGAAATCGATGCTTTGTGTTTCTTCTTTATTTTCTTTAGCTCAGGACATTGATTTCTGTAGTGAACGTACTTCTGATAGTTGAAGCATTGTATTTTTGAGATGTCTTTCTCTTGATTTGGCTTCCTCCTTGAACCAAACTTCCTTTTGTTCCTGAAGTTCTTGAATCTTGTTGTGAAGGCTTGATCATCGTACTTCTTTTGAGGTTTCTCTTTTTCATTGATCCTTGATTCTTCTTGAGCATAGCAAGTCCAAAGTTCTTCAAATGTCGGGTACTCCTTCCTTGTGTTCATGCTTGCGGCAAATGCATCCCATGTCTTGGGAAGACCATTGAGTACTATGTTCACCAATTCCTTTTCTGAAGTGATCTCTTCAATAGATTATAGTTGATCTCTTAGCTGGGAGATCCTTACAAAGTATGATGTTATGCTGTCGTTTATCATTCATCTTCATGTCACAGAGCTCATTCTTCAGACTCATAACTTGTCCAATGTTTCTAACTGAGAAGAGACTCGTTAAGGCATCGTACATCTTCTTCGATGAGTCAAGATGGGAGATGTAGCGTATCAAGTGGTATTTTATGGAATTGACTATGATACTCATGGCATTGATGTCAACGTCTTTGAACTTCTCCATAGCTGCAACATTCTACGGTTCCTTCTCTTCTCCTTCTTTAAACTCTGGCTTCACGATCTTTCCTTTCACAGTATTCAACACTTTATTCTTAGCAAGGATGAGATCAATCCTTGTCTTCCACGCTCCGAAGTTAGAGCTCCATCTAACTTGTTCTCAGACTTCATAGAGTTCATCATGGCTTGCTTGACTTGGTCAAACCCTATATTTGACCAGAAATCCAAACTTCACGTCTTGGCCTTTTGAGTGTACCAGGAGATGCGCTGGGCTAGGGCACACTGATCTATCCAGAGATTAGGTCAATCTCGTCACTTAAGGTGCCTCAACAAGAGGTTTAGGGTTTCTGCAGCTGCTTCTGCTGGTAACCCTAGCTGTAGTGCTTTTGGAAGCTGCTCCTGCTAGTAACCCTAGCGGCAGTTCCTCAACGAGTTCAATATCTAGCGGCTATGTTTCTTTCCAGCATTTTAGGTTGAATGAAGGGGTGTGGGCCCATAACCTATTAGAATATAGAAGATGGTGTACTCATTTTACCATTGACGATACCCTCGTCACCCAACCATAGGCTGAAGCCTCCCTTCGAGCACTTTAACCTTGACCTGAGAATTCCTTCGGAAGAAAACCCTAGGCTAGATAGCCAAACGAAGAGTAGCACATCAATCCTCAAGGATAGCGCATCACAAAAGACTGATCAGATGTTCCAAACCCTAGCTAGGAGATATCCAAGCCAATAGTGAAACTAGCTGCTGCTGCAGTTGCACCTGCAACCCTCCTCCAAACTTGCGCACCAACTGCAATTGCAGTGCGCACCAACTAGGAAAAATGCAGTCCTGATATGTGACAAATCAAAACTGGCACCCTATATTTATAGTAATCCTGCTAGTTTACTGGGGCCGACTTCTCTTTCTGGGTATGTGTCTGTTCAATATATTATTATTAATTCTGGTCGACTTCTTCTCTTGGAGGCTAATAGCCTAATATAAATTATCTTCTTGAGCCGACAAGGATTCTAGGGTTATTATCCAACTCATTAGGGTTTCGCTTGCTTCCCGGAGTCTTCTATTCTCATCAGGTTCACACGTGGGGGTAAATACCTCCCGCAGCTACCATATTAACACAACTTTGGTGAATACTGTATCACTGAGACCATTCAAAAGTGCATTTATGGCTTTGGAATTATTCTCACCGATTTTCATTTCTTTGTCATTTGTTGGTGGAACTACTAGTGCTGTGTATCCATCTACAATTGATTGCCAAACTTGAAATCCCTCTTCCTGTATATATGCCTTCATCCTTATGCTCCAAAAAGCATACTTCTATCCATCAAACTACGATATTCCTTTTTAATATGAGTTGGTACTCTCCATGATCTACTGGTTAAACTGATTTATGAAGGAACCTGCTCTGATACCAATTGTTGGATTACTGAGAGGGGGGCTGAATCAGTAATAGCATAATTATAATCCTTTTTCTTCAAATGTTATATCAATGTAGAATTATTATCCAATAATGAGCAGTAATAAATAAATAATCACACACATACACAATACACCAGTGTTTTATGTGGAAACCCAAATCGGGAGAAAACCACAGAATGCTTTTTCTTATATGTCTTAAAGAAATACATTCATTGGAAGCACCAACTTCCTTTGTTTTCCAGCTACAACTGGAAGGAGGCTCCAACCCCCTAGTTTCTCAGGCTACAACCTGAGGGAAGCTCCAACTCCCCAAATCTCTGGCTACAACTAGAAGGAGGCTACAACCCCCAATGTTCTCCGGCTACAACCGAAAGGTGGCTACAACCACCTGTCCTTGCCCCGTCCTGCCACCCTAAAGTAGAAGTAGATTGATGGAACCACTATCACACTATCACTGTGAGATATACTGTTGTAAACCTGTACCAATAAATCTAAACCATGCATCAACCTGTACCTCAACCTGTAATCAACCTGTACCATAAACAAGTGCATCAACCATGCACCAACCTATAATCAACCTGTACCATAAACAAGTGCATCCAACCATGTAACAAGTATGTACAAATCATGTGTCAAATAATCATCAACTATGACTCATCAATATGTACCTACATCATCAACTATACACCTCATGTATGTGTGCCAACTCATCAACTACTTATCTCAACCATGTACTCAACATGTACCACAACCAAAAGCCCTCATCAATTTCATCATCCAAATATGATTTGTAGATCTGTAATAGACCTGGTGTATATGATCACATTCCTCTAAACCTTCTTGATGCAGGAGCATCTCTCCACGTCATCCAGCCAGCCACGTCAGCGGTTTCAAATCGCGTGATGAAAAGAGGCCCAACCCTCGTTTTCAAATTGAATTTGAATGAATGTAATTAAATGTTTTAGGCTGTTGATTCGTGAGGCCATGTTTTGCATAGGCGTAGAAGTAGGTAGGCCTTAAATGTTGAAGGCTGAGATCTAGATCCAGATTGTAGACTAGACAACCCATTCAATGTAATTGAATAGGGTAGGTGAGATTGGAGGGAAGATCTTGAAGAGCCCCCTCATGTAAAAGATCAATTACGATCTCATTTTGGGGAAAAAGTTGTAATAGAAGAGCTAGTCAAGAGAACAGAGTCTGCGAAGAGAGAGAAGAAGAGAAAGAGCTGAGACTTTGTTAAAGTTTGAGCTCGAGAACACCCTTGTAAAATAGGCATTTGCCATTTAATACAAAGAAGCAGTTTTTCCTGCATGTATTCCTGTGTTGAGTGAATCTCTGTGTTTTTCCTTATTATGCTGTAGATGTATGCTATAGATTTTCATTTGCAGGGAGTTGGTTTGATTTCAAGCTTGAGAGGTATTTTAGGCTTCACACCAGGAGGGTGTGACAGAACGTTGTGGGTTTTGATAACCACTGCACTGAAGCACTTCTGAACTCTGCGGATTCAGACAAAGGCTTGCCAGGTGGGCACAAGAGCTGAAATCATCAACTCGGGGAAGGTCTTTGAGGTTGTTGAATACCTCAGGAGGCAAGGCTATGTAGGCGAAACACAATTGCAGACATAAACTCTCTTTGAGTTCTATAAATCTCTACTAGGTGGGCATTGAGCCAGTGCAAGGAGTGCACAGAAGACAATAACTCTACTGTGAGTTCTATATAACTCTGCTACGAGGGCATTGAGTCAGTGTGCATATAGGCACAGGGAGAGAACTCTTTGAGTTCTGTAATTAGAAGAAGAATCCACTGAAGGATCTTCTTAGGGTTGTTGAACACCATGAAGGACTCAACAATAGGTTACTTGAGTAGAAGGATAGCCAAGAGGGCATCAATTTCTCCATCTGAGGGAGAAGGGAAAAGGATTGAGTTCCTTAAGTTTTGAGTGAAAGGAAAGCTTAGAACATATAACACTTTTGTGTGCAAGACTCTGCAGAAGAGCAGAAGTCGGGAACCTTTTGAAGGTTTTATAGAAAGATAAGCTCAGGAGGAGTAGCATCTTTGAGAACATAGGCGAGACTCAATGTTATAGAGTTTGCAGAGGAAAGCAGGCAAAGGTCAAGGCCTTTTACATTTGGAATTCTTCCAAGTGTTGGAAGAAAAGCGCCAAATCTTAGAAGGAGAAACAACTGCCATCGGATTCAGCCGAAGAGATCTGGACCGTTGAATATTTCACGTCTAGGGAGAAATGGAAGAGCACACAGAGCCACAGAGATTCTGAGCCGTTGGATATCGCTCAGAATAGCCAACAACCGTCAGATCTGTCAAGAGGATCTTGAGGTTTAAGCCATCGTAACCAGAGCGAAAGTCTTGAAAGAGGTTGGTATTGGGATTTCGACATTCGGGAGTTCAGGAGTCCTGAGGACCAGAGGTCGGGACACTCAACATCAGAAGTCTCGAAAAGGAAAGATCAGATCTGATTTGTCCATCTGCAGGAGGACGGTGTCGTGAGATCACCCATATCAGGGATTCGACATTGGGAATCAGAGGAGGAAGTCTCTTGACTTCGCAAGTGGCGAAGTCGTGAGAATATCAAAGCCATCCAGATGAGGGGGACTGATGGAAGCGATCGAATGATTGGTGGAAATGTCAAAGAAGTTTAAGTGCAAGCTTCATGAACTTAGAAGTTCACAAGGTGAGAGCCCAGGATTTGGGTGCTCGAAGTCATGAAATCACGAGGAGCAAGGACAGCCGTTGGATCCAGGTCAAGGGAGGACCGTTGGATCAGAGCCTCATCGCGTGTATCGTGTATTTGGAGGGTCAGAGGTTGAAAGGAACTTGTCTCAACATCAAAAGTCGTGAAGTGCCGAGAGCGAAGGCACAGAGGAAACACGTGGCAGAAATATAAGGTGGGGCTCGTGTGATAGACAAGTGGACACGCGCTACAGGGGGAAAGGAGTCAACACTCCGTTGACTTCTCGCATCTCAGAAATTCACAGGATAAGAGAAAGGGAGCTCGATGCTGAAACTCGTGAAGTGGCGAGTAGCGAGTGGTGCTAGCATTAATCCTAGATGGTGGTCACGCGTGGAGGGCGCTAACAGAAGGGAGCTATACCCATTTTGTGATTTCGGGTATCACAAGACTGAGAAAGAGGAGTCGAGAGCTTCGACTCGTGAACTCATGAGATTGCGAGTTGCAAAAATAACCTTTGGGAATAGGTCTTGGTCATAGTGCTGTGTTTTCTTGGGAAAGGTGGAGCTTGCACCTAGTTTTGTTCACACAGGTGGAGTTTTCGAAGGACCTGTGGATCGATTGGAAGGAGATTCCAGCTAGGAATCTAAAAGGAGCCACTTCGGCTCATAAAAGAAACTGAACGATCCTTAGACCGGGAGGTCAGGTGCATGATATGTTGAGGCATGTCGAGGGTCCGTTCCATCACTTCCTTAACTTTAAAAAAAAGAGACTAGAATTTTCATCAAACTTTTCTTTAGTCTCACATGCCTAGTTTTGGATTAGTCAACAACCCTAACTTGAAGTAATCGTAAATTTGAACCTGTAATGTATAAATATCTGAAACTGATACACAATGTTCTTCAGTGTGTTTTATGCAATTCCTCCAAGTTTCACTACTTGGAACCTCTCAGAAAAGGAGTTATAGAAAAAATGACATACCTTGCTGAATTCTAGCTTATTCTAGAAAGGGACCTTGTAGAGAGTGCCTCGCACAAAATATTTTCTGAACTGATCTGAAACTATTAAAAAACCTACTAAATCCTATACCCTAACCAAAACATTTTGTCTCACTGAATTTGGATCTGTTATGAAGAAGTTATGACATTTTTACTTGAAACACCTGATTTTGACTAGTTTCTGGACTGGCCACAAACACTATTTTCCACAAAGTGTAACTACCAAAACACAACGACCCACAAGTTTAATTTTTAATCATAGATACTTGGATATGTTTTCTCACTGTCATAGCAATTTCAGGATTTGAATCATTATAGAAAAAAAGTTATAGCAAAAATGGTGAGATGACCTGTAAATAACATACCTTAGAAAGCACCATCAAAAGAATTTATCCTTCCTTGCATTTCGGCCTTCTTTTCTTCACTTTCCTCTGCATTTCAGCTTATATATCATTTGTTTACCTCATAAGCCTATATATATTCAATATTCTCAAGTTTGATTCAAATGAGAGAGCCTTGCCTCTTATTTATACTCTCCAAGTAGCTTCATTAAAAACATCTTCTAGGTCACTTGGCCCACTATTTTAGGGTTGGGTCCACTTCTAATTTCTCCATTAAATTTATTATTGAAATTATTTATTTTGTATTCACTTTGAATTGTAATACACTCATCACTTCACTTTATTATTTACCTTTTAAAATCTCTTAAACCACTTTGATTACTTTGACCTTTTGGGGCTTCTAGATGACATATGAGGGTCCTCCAACTTCGTAAGGCCATAACTCTCAAACTGTGAGGAGTTATGTGACATTCTACATACCACCAGAAATGGAATGACATGTACTATCCATATAGAATAATATTATTTGAAAATATATCATAAGTCATACTATTACCCATCAAACAAACTTGGGTCCATTACCTAAACCTAGGGTCTCCAACTTCTCATGGACATAACTCTCTAACCGTGAGGAATTATGTGATGTTCCACATACCAACGGAAATGACATGACAAGAAATATCCATATAGGATATGTTTTCTAACAAATTCACTTTCCTTCATCTCATTATTCCATAATTAAGCATGCGTTCTTTTACTTCACAAAGCGTCCTCCCGTGAGGGTTTTCACCATAAGGGGACCACTTTGGAGTTCATCCATATTTACTTCTTATAAACCATGACAAAAAAATAATGAGTCATATTTACATAAAAAAATATTGGGTCCATTACCCAAGCCTTTATGCTACGGGGCTTTCTTCAAGGGTTGACATTAATGACAACCAACCTTAATCAACACCTATGCCAACCACAGTATGGAGAAGGAAATAAATTCCAAACAATGAAGATTGTCGAATAGCATTGACCACTGAAGAATGTAAAGAAGAAGATGAATGGTACATAGACAGTGGATGTTCTTCACATATGATCGGGGATCAAGACAAATTCATCAGCTTGAAGAGAAAGGGTGGCAATGTTGCATTTGGAGATTACTCATCTGCCAAAATACTTGGAGAAGGTGTAGTAGAGCTTGGAAGAAAAAATGTAAAAGCAAAGAATGTTCTATTGGTTGAAGACTTGAATCATAATCTACTCAGTGTCAGTAAAATGTGTGATCAAGGATACACTCTTACGTTTGATTCCTGAAAATGTAAAATCAGAGAAAATAACTCAGGAAGATTGGTTACAACTGCAACAACAAGAACGAACAACATATACATCCTATACATGAAGAAGAGAGAGAAGACAAAAGACACACAAAAGGATTCTAAGGAAGAAAATGTCCCAAAGACCAAAAATAAGGATTAAGTATTATTGAGTGCCACATGTTCAGGGGGAGCAACATGATGTATACTATCCATTCATGGGTGTTGTATATGCATGTGCATTGTCCTTCATGTCCAAATATATTTATCAATCTTGTGGTCCAAAACCCATGACTAGGGTTGACATCAATGACAACAACCAATATTCCAACAATCTGCTTGTGAATTTGAGTAGTGTAATTGCTATTTCTTCTATTTTATGTATATGTGTTTTTGTCTTCTTTTTATTTACTCTGTAATTGTTGTCCATAAGTTTAATTGTTTCAAGTTTCTTTTTGCAGGTTATTATGAAGGATAGTGTAATTAGAACATGACTTTTTAATTGATAGGAGAAATCTTGCAAGATTAGACACTAACCCTTGTATGTAATTAGAAGATAGCTAGAATTTCTACATGCTGAAATAGAGTCTAAAACAGAGTTAAAACATAGTAGAACATAATTAATAGTTTCTTTGACAAATTTCCCTGGATGGATAATTGTTAATTTAGTTTGTATTTATAGTTTGCTGATTTAATTGTTATTTAATTTTCTTATCTAGTTTTCTTAGTTAGTTCTTAGTTTTCTTATCTTGTTATATGCTGAAATATAAATAGGATTTAAGATTATGCCTTTATGAGTAATTTCCAATTGCAATTCAATTTGTTAAAATATGATTAGTTTAATTTATTTCATGCAATTTCCTTTTCTTAGATCTAGGTTGCAATTTCAATTCATAGTTAATTATTGAGTCTAGTGTAGTATGAGTTTGTTTAGATTAGTATAGAATGCATTTGAATTTCATAGATTAGAAGACAATTTCCTTGCTTTCATAGATTAGAAGATAGTTTCTTTCTTTCATAGATTAGAAGATAGTTTTCTTGTTGTTGTAGGATAGATAGTCTTCTTTCTTTGGTAGATTAAAGGATAGTTTGCTTATCATAGGTTAAAGATTAGATGTTAATTCTTCTTGCTTTCAATTCAGTAGATTTCCTTTTGTAAATTAGAAGTAGTTGTGAAGTTTAAATTTAAGAATAGAGTTCACTTGTTTCTTAGCCTAATTAGTTACTTATTGAGTAGTCTTAACTAGTTTACTTGTTGTAGAAATTATCATAGGTTAGTTAGTTGTTTGATGGTTGTTTACCTACTTTAATAGGGTAGTTGCTTGCTTGTCTATTTTTCTTTGATAGGGTAGTTGCTTGTCCATTTATTTTCTTTCATAGGATAGTTGCTTATTGAATTTGAGTAGGTTAATTAAATTAGTTTGTTGTTGTTATTGCTTATTAGGTAGTTAGTTTTCTTTTTTTCATGAGTAAGTTAGTTTTCTTTAAGTAGGGTTTTCATTTTCTTTCTTAGAACTATCCATCGATCCTTTGTTCAAAGGTTACTTAGGGTACATAGTTTGAGTTTCCTTAGTAGGGTTTGATCATTAGTAGTTTTTTCTTGAATAGATTAGCCCTTAGATAGCCACTTCCTTAGTTAGACTATACTACCTCCAATCCTTCTACCTTGGCATATATATTGCTACAACTATAAGTTTACTTACCCCAGGTTGACAATTTAATTGAGGGTTTTTAGTCTGTTTTTAGTGCATATAGAACACCCATCACTCTTCCTCTTCCTACTTGTCTCTATGTGAATAGTACTATCAACCTGAAGAGGACTTTGCATTTTAGATTGTGGAGTAGGAGAAACATTTAATTGCAACTGTGCAGAGGCAATGAACTGATCCCAGTCAATATTTTTCTTCTTCAACTCCTCCATCACAAGAATTTTAATCAACCCTGAGTGAAAAATACTTGTGTCCACAGCCTTGGACTTGGCTTGCACCATGTCAACCATTTTCCCAATGCTTCTAAACAAATAGAAAGGGAGGTTCATGAGGTCTTTGCCTGTGAAGTGCTGCAAAAGTCTAATGTGGTGCTGATAAATCATATTGAACCTACCCTCACAAGTGAAATATCTCTGTATCACCCTTAGAATCTTGTCAAATCCCTCAACCATATGGTTCCTAGGCACTCCCTTTGATAGGTTATCTCCCTGACATTCTGGTTTAGGGAATTCTTTAGAGAAGGTTGCATTTAGATTCATGGGTTTAAACCATCTTTCACCAGTGTTTAGTATCTCAATAGATGCTTCTATGGTTTCCTTAGATACCTCAAGTTCAAGAGTTCCCACCTTATTTTTGGTTCCATCAAAATTCAAGGAAAACTCTCTCACTACCTTAGGGTGCCCGCTTTGCATCTTCTGACAGAAATTGAAACATCCCACTCTTTGGAAGACCTCCCTGATCAGAGGTTCAACATCAAACAATTGCATGCCATAGGGTTCAATACTCACTATGTCCCCACCCTTGTGAGCCTTCTTTTGTTGTGGAGTATCCATTTGTTGCTATAGGAAGAGAACTAAGAGAACAATCTTAGATATGTAGTAGGCAAAACAAAAAGACAAAGGTCTTAGGGTTTAGATGGATAATATTTTTCAGAGCTAGCTTATTTCTATATTTTTAATGTTCTTCAGCCTACTTGACCCCTAGGATTATGAAAGGGAATCTGATAGTCGAGAAAGGAGGAAGATCATACAGGAAAAAAGGAGATGCAAGGAGAAAGCAGTTGTAAAAGATTTAGTTTTAACACTTCACTATCATTTTGCAAAATCATCATAACTTTATCAGCGAAGTTATTTTCAGTTTCAAAATAGATAGACTTTAGATATGAAATTAGAATGGAAATATTAATGGTAACCAACTGGTATAGGTTGTGAAGTAAGTGAATAATAGTGTTGAGTTGTTGCACAGGGTTTGCAACGCCAAAACATGGGATTCACAACATAATTCGCATCGTAGGAAGCAAAATCAAAATAAGAGATAGGCATGGTGGCTTAACAACAAGGGTTGCTCAATATTTAGTAAAAGAAGCTGAAAGATCTGCAGTTGGCTGAGAATTGTGAAAACAAATATAAAAGGGATGGTTGGTAGCGTGGATCACCAATTCGTAGCGCCTAGGAAAGGAAATACAAGCACAACCTTTAATTGTTCTTCAATGGGGATTAAAAGGCTCATGGGGTACCTAGAGGTTGTGGCTTAAAAGTTGATATGATTGAGCTTGGATGAATCCCTCTGCAACTAGTCTAACCTCCAACTCACTCTTACGAGCCAGTTCATAGAAAATTCTATAGCACCTGTCTGAAAACAATAGTTTTTGCAGTGTCAAGTTGTGAAGAATTTGAAATATTGGAAAAAATAGTTAGAAAAGAATTAAATGATGAAATCTTGGATTATTTCTTTTAAAACATGAGTGTTGAAGACAAGGAGATCAACTGACAAAGCATCATAAGTGTAATTATGGCGATGAGAGAAAAGTGTAGTTGAGATGCGCAACGCAATGTCTTGATGAGATGGCAGCGTACAAAAAGAACTTGATTTGACCTTCTAATGGGTAGAGGGACAAAGTGGAGGGGTTTAAGCACATCGTGGAAGTGGTGACATGTCAGGGTGGTGGTGGAGGCATAAGGACAATGGCTTGTCTAAGATTTTCATGAATATGGAGATATAAACCAAGGATTGGGCCAACATCAACCTTAACTTTATTTGTGATATGACCTAATAAGACTATAAGGAAGAAGGAAAAAGTAAAAATTAAACAACACTAAGGATAAAAAAAAAAAAAACAAGGCTGAATTGACCCAAACAATTCCATGTGATAACAAAATCAAACAACTAGATCACTCTGTGTGCATGGGGGAGTTGGGGGAAGAACTAAGGAAGAACTGAGAAATGGAGAAGGCTCTGGAGAGTAGCTAGAAGAAGGAGGAAATGGACCCCATCATGATGGATGATGAACAAACCAGAGAAATCATAAGGAATGTAGGTGTGACATTCAACGAATGACCCTACCATTATAGGATGAATAATAAGGAGGGTTGTAGTGGAGCGAGAGGACTTTTACGACGATGAAGAAGAGGTAGAGGCTCTCTGTGCCATGGGGAAGATTTAAGATACATTGTACACCACATATGAGAGGAAAACCAGAGGTCATGGGTCCGACACAGAAGAAGGCTCTCCATTCCAAATATGAATTATTGTAGAACCCACAACCCCATGTGCGACTAACACAATTGAAGAAGAAAAAGAAGTTAACTAGCAAGTGATTAGTGGTAGATGAATTTTTTCAGTACGTGGGTCCAGTAGCAGAGTGCAATTTTGGCAAGTAGAATTCAAGTCTCTACATCGCGTAGAGATGGTAGTTCAACAAATTTCACAATGGCAGGACAATATCCAATTATGAGGTTACCAGAGTTTTGAGGGGATGGGTCACATGACCTAGAAAAACATTTGTTCATCTATGAGAAGATATGGGAAGCAAAGAAGAGTATAGGTGAGGATACAAAGGTTGTGTAGTTGGCAATCACTTTTGGAGGCCGCGCATTAGATTGGTACATGGGTCTCTCAAAAAATAACCCAACAAGAACACCTACAACTATAGCAAATGTGAAGAGGCAGTTAATAAATGAATTTCAGAAGTCGAGTTCAGAAGACTAGTTTATGAATGAAATGATAGAGATCAAGAAGAAACCAGGAGAATGAGTCTGGGAAGTGGACCATAAATTCAAGAGGCTAAAAGGTAAGTTAAAGTACACTATTACAGATACACAACATAGGCATTTGTTTGTTAATTCTTTGTTTCCACACTTGAAGTATCCTTTGAGACAACAAAGATTCCAAAGTCAGGGTGAGGCCCTGCAGGAAACTTTATAGCTAGAGGAAAACCAATACAAGCATATAGATCTAGCTATGGAAGTGAAGAAATTAACATTCCAGTTAAATGAGAGCAAAGGAAAGGAGAAGAGAATATGTATGGTGTACAATGTGTAGGACAAAAGGCCATCACAAGAATGAGTGTCCATTATTTTCATAGTATATTGGAGTGGGTATGCCAATCCCTTTAGCTTTAGGAGGATCATGATGCCAGAATTGTAAAACACATGGGCATGATCCCTGTTGGAGCCGCCCTTGTTTTTTCACCTCGCGCAATTTTCGATGTTTGATACTTGACATTTAAAGTTGTTCTTCTTTTCCTTCCGAAATCATAAGACTCTTAAATCTCGTTATCTGAATAGCAAGGATTTTTCACTTTCAAAAGAAAAGATCCATTTTTCGCTAATATGTTTACCTTTTTGTTTTATTTTGGAATGTCGCAAGTCGGACATCGCAAGTCGGACACTTTGATTTTTTAATTCACAAGTCCCGAGTCGCGAGAATGCGAACTCAGTTCTAATTTTCATCCAATACAAAGAATAGTGTAAAACCTTCAACCTTTGTTTAGACATTGTCAGGGCTTCGCGCCTCGGCATTCGTCGACCCTAAATTTCTGTTTTTACAATCCCGAGAGCCGAGAACGCGATAACCTTTTGATAACCTTAGTCAAGAACCGAGGGTAAAAAAACTAACCACGATTAAACTTGGTTCTCGGCACATCGCCGCTCGACACTTTCTTTCATAAAGTTAAGGTGTCCAAAACTCTGATTCGCGAAGTTGCTACATAATTATAGCGAAATTAATTAATCGCCTAATCTAAGATTTCGTTCTCCTAATTCGACCCTTAATTGTCGCCACATCGCGATATCGGGACTCGGCATATCATTCTCCTGAAAGTTTGTCTTCCAATTCCCGAATCACGATATCACGATTAAGTTAATCATGTCATTAAAGATCCGCCACATCGCGATTATCATTTATTAACGCTAAAATCGGAACTCGCAGTCTCGCGAGTTGTAAAGTCAAAACGTCATAAGGAAATCTACGAGGTGGTGAAAAGCGAGGAAATCTTTAAGTCCTTAAGATTTGAAATTTTGGAAAAATGAAATTAAGTGAGGTACGCCCCGCGCATCGAGGTTGGAACACTTCACGCGGGATTTACTTTCTCTCCATGACCCGATTGTCTGTCAAAGCCGTCGAACATTGATGGCATTAATATAAGATTTAGGGTAGATCCACGAACAAGTAAGATCAGATTCATACAATAAATTTGGCTTTATTTTGCAATTTGACAGACTTGTTCGAAAGCTGCAGGGTTTTCAAATATATACGAAATGTTTCATTCTGTTTTGAATATTTTTCATATGCGTACAAAGCTCACTTTTCCCAAGGATACTCGTTTCCGCATGCATACACAGGTTTACTGCAGAAGAGCTAAACAACAAGCTTCAGCTATGGCACCAAGGAGAGCTGCGAAAGCAAACATCGAGGTTGCGACACAGGGTCCGGACAACGTCTCAAATACTTCGCCCCGGAAGAGCGACTCAGTGGACACCTGGTCGACTATCTCAGATATTTTGAAATCCGGGCTGATAAACTCCCCAGACTCAGATGACGACGACATTGATATTGTAAGGGACGACCTGAACACCAAGTACAAGACAATTGTTCAGTCAGGGATGCACCTGGTTGCAACCAGACCTCGGTTTCTCCCATACTACGACATGATCCGATGGGCATTGGATCATGTCGACTTACCCACCAGAACCATCATAAATGACCGGCGAAACACAGTTGGAACTTTCAGAACAGAGCATATCCAGTCTATGTATAGGCTGCCAGCGACTTCTGAATATATATATGGCAGTGAATTCCTGCAGGAATTCAAAAAGAAGGAGTGCGAAGAATATGATAAAACCATGGGTGGTTTGATAAAAGACTGGGTTTCGCGCTCCACGACATTTAGAGTAAATGATAAGGGCGTGTATTCAATTTCTTCGCTGGAGCCACCATTCATATATGTGGCGATGATGGCATGCCGAATTTTCGGCAGTGAGGATACCACACATTTTTACATCCGGTGGGTACCCCTCATATTTCAGGTAGCTGAAGGTAGCTCATTCAATTGGTCGAAGATGCTCTCCGATAGTTTGTTCGACAGGGTCACAGAGTACCGGGAGAAAAACGCAGCCGGGAGGGCTTCCAGATTCTTCATGTCCGCGTATATAATGGACGCAATTTGCTCCATGACGCCTTTCCCTTTAATGAATTGGGCTTGGAGTCCAACCGAGGAAAAAAATGTACATGAGTACCATGATAAGTTGTGGGAAAATTACGCAAATAAGTTTATTTATGAGATCTTCAATTGGGTGATGGTACCCCTGCATGTCGCCATTTTTGGTCTTACACCACCCCGCATCTCTGATAGCATTGCTGCGAATTTGATCCGTATCACAGACTGGTACGTAGAGGAAGAATTCTCCTATTTGAGAGTTTTCGGAGCCACTGTTCCTCCTCTGGCGCTCCCACAATTCATTCCCGACAAGCTAGCCTGTCGCGAGATTGCTCGGCAAACAGTAATCGACGGAGTGAGCAAAGAGCTCAAAGCGTCGGCCAAGAAGGTATGGCCATCTTTCCCTATTCGATTGAATTCATATTCATTATTAGATTTTGGGCATGCTAAAGCTAAGGCTGCAGCCATTGAAGACTTGAGCCTAGTATCCATCGAGTATAAGAAGCATGATCCTCAGGGGATCATAAGCACTCATTTGGGAAATTGCGGACTAAAAAGGTTCGAACATGAAAGTTCGCCCTTGGATGATGTTTTCCGAGCGGCGAGGTCCTATTCGGAATTGCAATATCGAATCATATCTCTGGCACCCGAAGACAGGGTTTATGTTCTAAAATTTCAGGGACATAGGAGAAGATGCCTTCCCGTTGTGTTGGTAGGTTTGGGACTTTCTAAGGATAAAGAAAAGGAGGCTGGAAGTTCTACAGGGCAGACTTCTAATCCCGAAATACGTCAGGAACAGAATCCCGAACAGGGAAAAAGTCCCGAGCGAGAGAAGAGTCCTGAGCAGGAGAAGAATCCAGAAAAGAAGAAGAGTCCTGTGCGGGAGGACAATCCTGAAACAGAAAAAGAGGTTACTGATCCTCCCAAGGAGCATGGTCCTGAGGTGGAAATAAAAGACTCAGACCCACCAAAAACTCAGAATCTGGAGGCAGGGACTAAGACCTTTGATCCCTCGAAAGAGAAAGATCGACTCAGCACACCAGCGAAGGCGGCAAAGCAGATCGGACAACCCATCACCTCTGTCACACCCTTGCAGTCAACACAGGGAGGCGTTAATGAGGGATGGATTTTCGGGGAAGAACTAAGACCTATAAGGGAAGAGGAACTCCCCCCTAATGATTTCTTCTTTGACAAAAAGAGAAAAGTTGTGGTGAAGCGAGAATTTTTTCAGGAGGGAGAGTCCACTAATAAAAAATTCAAAGTGATGACCGATGGGATAAACAAAAGGAAAGATGAATTTTCCACTGAAATTGCAGGAACGTTGGGGGCGTATGCAACAGCAAATCAATTCTCAGTCGCAGCGTTAAAAAATCAGCTCAAAGCAAAAAGTCAGCTGATCAAGACTCTTGAAGCCCGAATAGCTTCAGCCGCAGAAGATGCTAAGAGTCAAGCGAGTGGGGCAATAGAGCTGGCCCAATTGGCCGATAAGAAAGAAATTGAAGTCCTCAAGGCCAAACTGGAACAAGTAAATTCTACGATCCGAGATGGTCGGGTACAATCAGGCCAGCAGAGGGATGCAATTACACAGCTACTAACTCAGTTGAAGATCACAGAAAGCAAGGCAATTGACATCGAGATCGTTAAATCTCAAGCAAATGATATTCAGAGCAGGATCTCCTCTGCTCAACAGAGCCTGCTAAACAAAGTAGGAGAGATTCGAGAAGACTTCTTGTTAGTACAACGAATCTCTGAGAATCTGATTAACAAAGAAAGGAACGCAGAAGCTGCTCGGGTCGCTTTCCAAGAGGCAGTGATAGCGACCAACAACAGGTTTTCAGGGCATCTCGGGCTCACCATTGCCGAACAAACTAGGGGTAATATCTTGTTAAAGAATTGGGAACAGAATATTACTTTAAGCAAAGAACAAGCTCAAAAAGTGGAAAATTCGTTAGAAGAGGCCGTCAATAACATAAATGGTGAGCAGTTGGGGATAGAAATTGGAGCTGACACAGAGGTGCTAAGGCAGATAAATATAGATCGGATTTCTCTCGACATAAAGGAGGGGAATGACAAAAATTCAGCAGAAATCTCCAAGATGGACAGGATAGACCCAGCTCAAATCTACAAACATTTGATTCAGCCTAGTGCACAACTTGGCGCCCTTGAACTCGTTGATATACAAATAAATGATAAACTTCCACAGTTGGCCCGAGAGTGCTATCTTGCCGAAGCCCGTTGTCAGGCCGAACCTTCACAACTTGTGACCCATTTTGTGGACAAGTGTATCATGTACACTGAATCCATGCGAGGACAGGCACCTAGCACTTCTTGAAGATAGAATGGGTGAAATGGAATTATCTCGCTCCCCCCAGCCGTCAAGACAAAACCTTCACAGCCTGTATTTCATTTTTAGACAAGTGTAGCATATGTACTAAATTTAAGCAAAAACAAGCACCTGGCACCTTTTGGTAAACAGATTCAGACAGATGGAGTAATTTCGCTCTTTGAACCGAGAAGCAAATTTTGTATAAATAGATCACAAAAAGAAGAGAAAAGGGCTGGACTTTTTTGGGAACTAACTGTAAGAGAGTTTTTTACATTAAAGGAGTTAATACAAGCAATCTGAAGATTCCCGATTCTGTCATGACTGTGTTGCAAGTTTGTTTCGTCATTTTCTTTGTTTCTTTTCATTTTGCTCTACATAATTGATGTGTATCACTGTAATTTAGTACGACCACTACTATGGTGAAAGGTTTGCATATTTTTCTGTAATTGTCTCTTGTCTTTCCTCTGCACCAGCGATTAGCCGGTGTAAGACCAATTTACACTTACAGAATTTTATGTTTATTTACACTAGGTCAATTATGTTTATGTCAATTGCTTCTTCTGTATATATGTGAGTTTTCCACTAACAGGAACTTCGCGTCATCTACAGCTTAATGTTTTCTCCCATCTCACGTTATTTTATCGGAAACAACATAGTTACAGGAAAGGGCCTTCAATTTGCATCCTTATTTCATTTTTTCATGAAAAGGTTTCTCTTTAGTTCATCCTAATTGGAACATCAAATAAACTATCTCTTTAAAAACCATTTCCATACTGGAACTATTACTCAATGATTGTTCCCGCAGTAACTCAACCTAATATTCAACCCGGATTATCTAGTCAAATACATATCGCTTTAAATCTCTTAGACACAATCCTTAAAACCACGAACACCCGGGACGAATTGGAACAATCATGGGAAGCCATTGAGCGTGACATAACTGCTCAAGAGCAGTTGGAAGCTAGACGACGAGAACGTAGAAATATGCTCTAGTTTCTCATGCCGAAGGTTAGTATAATCCTGTATCAACCTTTTGTATACTTTCGGATGCCTTGACACTGTACTTTAAGCCTTAGTACAGACTCAGGAACAACAATCCCTATCATTGTTCCCTGATGCAAAAATATTAGACAATTTTGAAGAGTACATTTTGTAACTTTTGTAAGTGAATTGGACATGAAAACAAGGACTATAGAACCTTGGAGATGATGAAAGAAAGGATTGCATATACATACATGGTACATGTTGAACATGTAACAGGACAATCTGCAGAACAACCATAGTATAACATTGTGCAACAACCATAGTACAATCCCGCGCAACAATTTGCAGCACAACCATAATATAATGCATAGAAGTTTCAAGGGAAACAATAGTATAATACTTCACAACAGTGCACAACACCAGAATAGTATAATAACCCGTAGTCGTAGTATAATCAAAGACCTCATTATAACACACCGCACAAAGATAATTAGGGAAACAGATGAGGCTTCAGAGGAGCAGGCTTCATAGGAGGAGGTCGTGGAGGAAGATTACTTAGAGAAGGTCGAGGACCAGTAGTGTGTCATAACTGTCAAAAACCAAGGAACTATGCAAGAGAATTCCCACAACCACTTGTGACATGTATGTACTTGTTGACGGGCATATGTGAACACACCATAAACTGCAAGGGAAAGCTCGGTCCTAGTATGTCTAAGTAATCTAATACATTTGGGATGACTCACCCTAATGGGTTTTACAACTCCGTTGGATGGTAAATAAAGCAACTAACCTAATTATCTATTATGTACATTTATGTTCTAAATATACAAAGTGTACAAAAAATACAGATTGCAAGATTTGCAAGAAACCTTGGAAAACTAATGTTATAAAAGAGAACCAAATCTTAGGAAAAATGTTAAAAAAGATCTAAGATAAATTACTAGTCTAATTTTAACTATGAAAAAGAAAATTAAAGAGTGAATGTAGATTATAATAATCTGACTTAGATAAACAAAGTATTAAGCTTAAATATGAATCTACATTTACAAATCAAATAACAAAAGAAGAAAAGAATACTAACCTAGAATTGACCAGATCTTAAAAATTGAAAAATGTGGTTGTGTCTTCCTGTGCCAAGATGAACCTACAATTTGCCTATTAAGAGAAATCTATAGTAGACAATTGTATAATTCTAAGACTATGAAAATCTCAAGTGAAAGTCACTTCACTTTGATAATACAAGTCTCATTCATACTACAAAAAGAACAACTTTCATATTATTAATCTAAGGTGTTAACATGAATAACCATTTACATTAAGATATAAATTTACATTGATTAAATAGATTTGTGTCAACTCAAATTATACAAATAAATTCAATACAGTTCAAGATTGCACCAAGATAATACAATCAACTGGAACTAATAATTTGGAATCATGGACTATAAAAGATTGGAAAAAAATAATAAACAGATGATAATAATGAACTATGCATTGATCAAACAGATTAAAGCTAATTTAAATCAATTCATAATCAATTATTCAAAGAATATAAACCATCATCAGAGATATTGCAATAAAACAACAAACTCTTTAACTTGCAGGAAAAAATCCTTAGTTAAAGTATGATTCTATATTCTTTAAAGAAGTATTCAGTAGTCCATCTCCCAAAATTTCCACCACGTCTGATATCAAAACTAACAGAGTATTTAAACATCACCATGATTTACTTCTCATATCCACAGGATAGAGGTAAATCTTCAAAAATAGAGTAACTTTAAAACCAAATCCTAACTTGAGTTTATAACAATAATGTTTACAACAACTTATAAAAATTTGTTATAAAAATTTTCAAAAATACATTTAATATTGTTTGAAATAGAAACTACTTTAAAAAAAAAAATACTTTATGATTCTTCAATAAACCAATAGTACATAGGACAACTTCCTGTTCCCTTTGAGACCTGAAATTAAAAATCAAAATCCAATTGAAAATATCATTAAGTAATTGAAGGCAAGCTACATAATCTATGATTCTGTAGCTAGTCTAAAAACAATATAACAAAAATTTCTTAACTAACAAATCAAAAAATTTAAAATTAAAAACATGGATGTATTTACCAAATTTAAACATTGGAAAAAGAGGATTCATGCATCTCTGATATTATAATGGAATTTATATTAGTTGAATTCTTAATGATAATACCTCTCGATTTTCTGAGTTTGTTGTTTGCCTGAGAAGAATTTATCTACATTTCATACCTTAATTCCTGATTTTCTCTTTCAAGATCCATTTTCTGATTTATAACCTGATTAAGATGCATTAGCAAGTAAGGGATGTTTGTATAATACCTTTGGATCCACGATAAACATTCATCACAACACACAAGTTCCAGATTCGGAAGTAATTGTTGGTGGTATGAGTCTGGGAACTTTTCTTGTACCAACCTATCCTTTAAATCGGCTCGGATTCTTGCGAATCCCTCACAATTTTGGAGGAATGAGGGAAAATTGGAAAAAAAGTCATATTGTGTATGACTATCCCATGCTGAGTCTGGATTTATTCTTTCAATAGAGTTCATATCTTCTATTATGATTGTTTGAATAGGATCACTCCTATGTTTATGTTTCTTCCTCATCATCCTAGACATGATTCGACAATTTCTTTGGTTCTTAAAATTGTCTTCACAGACCTCCTGCAACCACTTAGTTTATTTACTCTTTCTTTTAGATTTATCATTGACTACTGGTATCGAAGATTGTTATTTATTGGAAACATTTAATGACCCACTCCTCAAATGACTCAAGATGATTTCCAAGGGTTTATTGGGTACAAACTTAGATCTTTTGGGTGGCAATATAGTCATAAGAAATTCCTCTGCTTGAGCATCAAGTGAAGCGATAGAGTCATTTTGAATTGGGATTTCAATTCAAAAATGTGAGATGAATTAGGAGAAGCTTTGGGAGAGAAAGGCACCTCGAGACCCTGTGTTAAATTGCTGATGGGGTCAAACTGAGGGGTTAAGAACTCATTTCTTATAATAAAACCCTACCAAGTGTCCCTTTTGTTAACCAAATGGAACTCGACCAATATGTGAATTAGGCCGCGCTGAAACAAACTAGTCTCCAGGTTAGGGTTCGACCTTTGATAAAACTTCGACATTGTTTTCAGGCTTTTAAGAAGTAAAAGGGTAAGTTCAAACTAAGTCCCCGAAACACCATTAACAATTTTATGTGGAACAAGAAAACTAAGTTGTAGCATCCTTCATAGGTGATAAATTGATTTATAATCAACAACAAACTATGCCAATAGGTGTTAAACAATTTTAAGGGCATACCTGTCACACATTATTTTGACCCCTTGGATACTATAAGAGATTGCCATGGAATATTGGCTACCTTCACATTTTTAAACCACTTGTCACCTTCCTGAGGAAGACATGTTTATTTATCTGCGAATTCCTCTGTGACTTGTATCTAAATATCCCCAATTTTGGCTTTAGTGCCATCAAAAGTCCCAGAAAACTCCCTAGCAACTTCTAAATTAAAACCATTGAATAACTGGATAAAATCCAACCAACCAACCTAGGCAATCTTACCCATAGATTCGTCATGCGATAACAACATTTGTGGTCCATTCGGCTCTATCCCAACTATGAGAGCCATAAGATCGAAGGAGGTAAACCAGAAAACATAGAGATAGTTTTCATGAAGGAGAGAACTCTGGAACCGTAACAAGCCAAACCCACAAACAACGAATGAAGTCTAATGATCATACCTGGTGATAAACAAACGCTTGAATATTTGAGGACATTCTACAATTATCAACCACTCTGATTTTTTATTACCTACAATCGACCAGAGGACAGAGAGGCTCGAAGCTAAACCCATGAAACCCTCGCAGATTTCCATGAGCTACTACCTGATTTCGAGGACATTAACACCAGGTAGGGTAATAATTTGTATGACAGCCAAGAGGTTAGTCCATGTTAATTGAACATTACTAACGTCGTGTCTTGATATGACATTGGTAGGTGGTGAATTAGTAATGTCGATATCATTTAAATAGGTAAGGTTATAATCAAAGCCCGTATCGCCCATATTGATCAATAGTTTAAGTCAAGGTTTTAAATCAAGCCTGATATCCAAGTTCATATGTTTGTTTAGATCTAACTTAAACTTTCTATAATTGATTTTAGTTTGTAGGAAGTGGCTATACTTAGGTTGTTTCAACATAATTTTTCCATTCAAACATATTTCAATAATATTCTTACTTAGAATTTAGATTGGTTAAATCAAACAAATAGTAATCTTTAACTCATGTAAAGTGATATAGTCACCAGAATTCGATCAACGATTTTCACGTAAGAGAACTTCAATTTCATGATTCACAGTCATTAAATTGAAGAGGAAAAATGATAAAAAAAATGACCACACATATCCTCGTGAAAAACATAAGAATTCAAACAGGAATTATAGCCATCAACAATCACATTTCGCAAAAAAGGAAATCCATCAATCTGACGCATATAAACATATGAAGGAAGTGAGTATAAGAAGTGATTTTGTATTTCAAATGAAAATGCAAAAAAATATGCTATTTGGGAAGCCAACAAATGGCGACTCATTGGGCGAAGCAATTATCTTTGTCTTAGTGAAAAAATCACATCATGAAGACAGAAAACATTGGCTTGTCAGATATCCAAGTTTCTTTTGAGAGTTTCTCATTTGGTCTATATAGTAATGATATTATCCCTGGTTGTGTATGATAAAATGGTGCTACCACAATTCACAAACTGAGGAACAAAAATTCTTTTAAGGATTGAGATCAGAAATATGGTTTCCCCCATGAGTCATGAAAATTTATGAGTAGGACTTTGATACTATAGGAAAGGCTACTGCTTCCAGCAGGTGTTCATATCCTCGAAAGGGTTTCCTTTTAACCCAAATGGATGCTTCTATCCCATCTAGTAGTTAAGAACACATGGTAGATCAATCCTGGAATTTTTTTGTTTTGATTCTTTTGGTAATTTAGGAAACTAACTGAGAATCACAGCTCTGGATTTGTGACTAGTTAGTATTAGTTTCATCCACAGAGGTACAAGAAAGTGAGCAAGTCAGCTCATGATGAGACCTATTGTCTTGTAGTTTAGAAATCTGGAGGCCATTACCCTGGCTCGGTAACCAGATATAGTAATTTCACTTCCCTAGATTCTCCATGGTCATAATGGACTAGCTCACGATGAGACCTTCCAATCCTTAGCTATAAAATTATACAATTTATCTTTGAAAATAGATGAGATCCAATCATGGTATTTGAAATTAATATCTGAATAAGATAATGTCTAAAATATGGGAAAGTAGATCCAGAAAATTTCTTAAGAACTATGGATGGCGTAAGAATCCTTAAGATCTACATGATTTTCAAATGTTAGAACATCTTTCTGAAACAATCCTTTACAAGGAAAACGAAAATAAAAATGGCAGCAACCATATTTAAAGTTTAATCATTAGGGCTAAGGTATATTTTAGCTTCAAAACCAAATTTGAACTCTCGCTGGAGGCTTGGAAATCAACAGACAATGTATTCTTTAAAATAGATTCCTTCACGATGATCAATTTCAAACAACAGGAATAAAAGATTAGAAGACAAGAAAAAGAATAATTTAAACTTAATTCAAAGAAAAGAGAAAAACAAACCACACACTAGATATTTACAAGCTAAATTTTTACAAGTCATGAAAAGTACTTTTTGATGGCCTGACCATTTACTGGATAAGTATCTGGCTGTCCCTCCAGAGTTTGGATACAAAACGAACTAGGACTGAGTTTTTATTTAACCATAAACGACGCCAACCATAGGTTTTGAAATTTGGTGTGTTCCCCTTTATCCTCATGTGCCTTATCCCATCTAAGAACCAAGTGTCCTACATTGAAATTTCTATCAATTTTATGAACTCTCATCAAACCAGTGTTTAAAAACTTGTTGATGATGATCTAATTTATGTTTATCCTGTGTTCTGGTTTCTTCAAGTTTAAGTAAAGCATTAATTCGACTTTCTAGGGAGGGGAATCCTTCCTCCTAAACCTTTTGGGATAGATGCAGTGATGGTAGTAGGACATTAAGGGGAAGGATAGCTTCTCTTACATACACAAGGAAGAAAGGGGAGTTAATGATATATGCTTTAGGGATTACCCGATCAACCCATAGTGCATTGAACAAGGCTATGTGCCAAATTTTTTGATTGTTCGACACTATTCTTTTTAAAATTTTAATTAATTTTTTATTCGGTGATTCAACCAAACCATTGCCTTGAGGGTAATAGATGGTAGAATATTCTAACTTGATTCCTTTTTCTAAGGCATAAACATTCATATCAAATGAGGAAAAATAAGAAGCATTGTCGAAAGCTAAAAAATTTGGTATCCCAAAATGCGTAATGATATGAGATTCTAGAAACGAAATCACCTGATTAGTATTGGCAACTCTTAAAGGCATGGCTTCAGACCACTTTGTAAAGTAGTTTGTTGTTGTGAGAATATATATGTTGATGTGAAGAGGGTGGGTTGATCAGACCTATGATATCCAGGCCCCATTGATGAAATGATTCATCGATTGTAACAGGTTGTAGAGGAAAATCGACTTTCTTTACTCATCATGAAGCCTTTTGACATATTATGCATTTGTGGGCTATGGCATGGGAATATTTAAACAGCGTGGGCCAATAGTAACCAGCTCTAAGGACCTTCTGAGCAGTTGTTTCTCCACCAAAGTGACCTCCTGCATCACCAAAATGCAATTCATCCAATACTTTTTCAGATTCTTCATGTTCTAGGAAGCGTAATAATACACCATCAATTGTTTTTTGAAAAGCACATCATTAATTAATTGAAAAGGTGAACATTTGAGCCTTAGTTCTCTTCTCTTTTTGGGGTCAAGATTTTTTGGATTAGTTCCATGTATCAATTAAAACTTAATATCATTATACCAGGAATTTGACACAGTTTGCATACAAAATATTTGTGTTTCTTCAAAAAATGGTTCGTCCGGTAAGACAAGTTCATTATCAGGCGAATTAACTGAATCAACCACTAATTTAAAAATACCTAGACCTCTAACAATCTGGGCTGATTTGATCTCGAGATCATATTCTTGAAGAGAGGTCATCCAGTGAGCCCTCTTCTCCCCAAGCTCTTTTTGGACTAATAAATTTCTAACTGCAGGGTACATGACAATGACTTTAGTTCTAGATTTCAAAAGATAGGGTCTAAAGTGTTTTACCACTTCAAAAACAACAAAATGTTGTTGGTCGATTGAAAGATAATTTAATTCTTCTCCTTTAAAAACAAATGTCATAAATGAGATGGGAATTGCATTATTATCATTATTTTTTTGGGTGAGTACTGCAGCATATAATCTATCTGATGCAAATTTGTAAAGGTTAAAGTATTTGGTAAAACTAGGACTCATCAAGGATGGGGCTTTTGTTATAGCTTGTCTGATGGAATTAAAGGCCTAGTTTTCCTATGATCCCCATTTAAAAACAACATCCTTTTTTAACATATTTTGCAGGGGTCTAACCATCTCGAAAAAACTAGGCACAAAACGTCTAACAAAGTTTATTCTACCAAGAAAATATTGCATATCTTTTTTGGATGATGGAGGCAAAAGATTGGCTATGGATTATGTTCATTCAATATATATCATCATTCCATTTTTTGATACTATAAAACCAAGTAATTTTTCCCGATCAACAACAAATATTGATTTCTTAGGGTTTAATGAAATGCCATATTTGCGACAATGTTCTAATACACTCCTCTGGTGAGATAAATGATCATTTTTATCTTTTGATAAGACGGTAACATCATCCAGACAAACAACCAATGATTGATTTATAAGCCCCTGAAAAGCGATGTCCATGGCTCTTTGGAAAGTGGCCCCAACATTAATTAGTCCGAAAGGCATTTTACGATAAGCATAAGTGCCCCAAGGGGCCCGGAATGTTGTTTTGAACTGATTTGATGGGGACATCAGGACCTGGTTGTATGCCGAAAAGCCATCCAATATGGATAGTCTTTCAAAAGAATATACTTGTTGTAAGATCTGTTCCATGCGAGGAACGAGATAATTATCCTTATCAGAGGATCGATTTAAGTTGCGAAAATCAACACAAATTCGTATTTCCCCATTCTTCTTCCTTACCGGGACTAAGTTGGATACCCATTGGATGTGTCGAATAAGAAAGATGATCTTATTTGTTAACAACTTATTCAATTCCTTTTTGACTGTGGGATCTAACTTTGGGTGCATCTTTCTTATTTTTTATTGAAATGGTTGGGCTTGAGGCTTCGAGGGGATTACATGTTGTATTATATTTCAATCAAATGTTTTTAAATCGTCATAAGTCCAAGAAAATACATCTTTAAATTCTTTGAAAAGTTTAATAAATGTTGTTTTTTCTCGTTGTGCACATCCTTTGCCCAAATTAATGTTCCGAGGATGATCATGTCTCCCTAAGTTTATAGTTTCATATTGCAGTGAGGAACTATTCATTTTACAATTAACTACTCCCTTAAATTTGTCATGTAAATCATAAAAGTTTTCTACTATGACAAATTTAGGGACAAAATTTACCATATCATATGAACTTTCAACCGATCGTGGATCAAATATTACCGTAAAATCATGGAGATTTTCATCACGAGTGTTTGCATCAATTATAGCACCTTGAAAAGTGTCTTCCATATGCATAAAATTTATGATCTGTTGATCATCGTCAAACACCCGCCAATTGGTGATATTATCTGGAATAGATGGTCTGAATATTAATTCAACATAAATGAATTAGGAGAGAAACCTTCAGCAGGCAACAATTTTGATGCTACATTTTCCAACAAATATGCTTCAATATTACTAGATCTAGGAATAGAAATTGTATTAAAGGCGAGAAATTTATTAATTAAGTTCCATACCTCATTCTGGTAGTTTTTTAGATGAGAAGATACACAATGAATGTAATTTTTTACCTACTTGACCATGATTTCATAATCGTCGAATACAACTAGGCACTAGACATCGAGGTCAATGGATTTATTGAGTCCTTGCAAGTGTTATCCACATTTTTGGTTATCAAGATGATAATATGATTATGTCATGATGATGGAAGATCAAAATCTTCATTAAGAACATTTTTCTGAAGAAGGTTACACTTGTCATTTTCTCAAAATCATATTTTGAAAATAGTTCGTAGGCTGCATATATACTCTCCTGCGAGAATCCTTAATTCCCGCATGTTGCATTCAGCTTGACTGCGGACTTTCCGCACTGTGTTAATGGTTAGGGTGCGGACATGTTTCTAAAGGAGAAAAATGAATAAGTTCTCGATCCTTCTAGAAAGAATCTTCTAGAAAGGTGAGTTGGATTTCGAATGGTTGGCAAAATACTGACTTTCCAGATATCTTGGGATCATTCCCTATCCAAGTAACTAATCAATCTTCTCCTATATATTGAGGAGATTACTTATGGAAAAGGTTAAGCATAAGAACAAGCACAAGCATAAGAACAAGAA
>ML783009.1:289746-306066 GCA_009831015.1 Picea engelmannii
TGTCCACTATCCATTTCTCTTAGTTCATTCAATATCGAGATCTAGGGAAAGAGTAGTATTCTGTTACGGTTTGTTCCAGATCCAGGTGGATCTGGGGAGATTGGTCTGTGTCCGCACTCACGAATTTATCCATAAACAGCAAGAGAGCTTCATATTCTGTTGTATTATTTGTGCAATTGAATTCTAATCTATAAGAAATGAATGTCTTATTACCTTTGGGATCTATCAATAAACAACTTCCACTGGCTCCTTCGTGTGATTTAGACCCATCAAAGTATACATACCATATTCCATCATTTTCACAACTATTTACAATATTCACAGCATGATATGGGGTCGTTACTTGAGTGCAGACTAATATTCCAGATTATTGATCAGGGTCTGAAATAGTAGATATTTCAGATTTTTTTTTTACCAAAGAAGCTACTTATACCTTGATCTTCTAATGCTTTCACACTTGGGACAAAAGGTTTGTTTGGATCATTCAGATCTATGACGGTATATTTCAAATAGCGTTCTATGTTGACCCTAAGTTTGTTTGGTTGACCATTGAGAGGCAACCACAAGTGAGACCAATCTATGGAAAAATAACCATGAAGTTGTTTAGATCAATCCCTCATGAGGAACATACCATATACTTTTGGAATATTTTCTACTACACTGTTGATAACCCAATGCACCCTCGGATTAGATGATAACTTGGTCAAAACATATTTAATCTCTCGAACCACGATAACTTTAGTTCTATCTAGGTGAATGGTTTTCATATCAGGTGGCTTAACTTCAGAAATGATTTATTGACAAATTGACAAAGGCATCACATTCGATGAATCCCCAGAGTTTACCATACAATTATGCATGTTTCTATTAAAGATTTCAAATGTCAATAGAAATGGTGGCACGTTAGACCTCTTCTGTGGAGTAGGAGAAGGATTTGGGTGTTGATGATTTTTATTTGTTGTGTCTGTTGGCATTTTATCCAGATTTTATACGCTTTTATATGGAACATCCTTCTTTTTATTATTGTTTTCAGATACACTTTTTTCTAAAACATCCTTCTTCTTGTTACTACTAATTTCAGCTGTGGTTTTTTCTAGAGAATCTTTCTTTTTATTGTTATTGTTTTCAACTATGCTTTGTAACATTTTCCATTGGATGTAGGGAAACTTGAGCAGATCGTAGATTGAAATATTTTCTTTTAAACTTATGAAATCCTCAATAGGGTCGTATTATATATCAGAGAAAGAAAAACTCTTTGATGCTTCAGCCTGTTTCGTTTCTTTTGATGTTTCATTTTTGTTCGTATCAGATATAGATTTGTTTTGATCTTTATGATGATTTTTACTACGAGTATTATAAGGACGTGGATTATTATGTATGGTTTCAAAGTTGGATTGAAAAATGTTGTCAAAAAAATGTCTGAAAGCTAGAGGGGATGAATCTTCTTCATTAGGTGTTCCCTCATCCTCATTTTCTACATCATTTTAACCTCCTGAAATCCTCAATAGGGTCGTATTCTATATCAGAGAAATAAAAATTCTTTGACGCTTCATCCTGTTTCGTTTGTTTTGATGTTGCATTTTTGTTTGTATTAGGTGTAGATTTGTTTTGATATTTAGGATGATTTTTACTACGAGTATTATAAGGATGTGGATTATTATGTACAGTTTCAAAGTTGGATTGAAAAATTTTGTCATAAAAATGTCTGAAAGATGGAGGGGATGAATCTTCTTCATTAGGTGTTCCCTCATCTTCATTTTCTACATCATTTTGTTGTTCAGGTGGGACATCAGAAGTATTATCATCTCCAGTTGATAATGAGTGCATAGTGTGATATAATCCTTCTAAACTCAAACCTTCAGCTGGTGGGGTTGAACTATTGTGAGGATTTGGATGTGGTCTTCTAAAAGGTGGTTGATAAGTTCCTTTACTAGAAGATCCTTCCTCTGCAAATCTTTTCAAATCTACAACTTGGTTGGATAACTTTTGAAAGGATTTTTGTAAACTTTCCATGTTTACAGATTCCCAATCTTTCTTATTTGAAGGAGGTTTGGTAAGAATTTATATCTTCTTCTTGGAAGAAGAAGTTGATTTAGTTTTAGAATTTTTGTTATCCTTCAAGCTGAGCATGTCCTTTTCAATGAGAACTTCTTCTTCAAAATATTCTAACAAAGTATTCATTTTGGACCTTTTAACCCACATGGTTGTGGTATGATGTAAATCTTTAACATAATAAGCAACAATCAGATTTTATGTGGGCATAGAATCCGCAGGTATATTGTTTTTCAGAGTAAGAAATATTTGTTTAAAGTATTTAACCTTTTCTTTGGGATGCATCTTCATATTGGATAACTCCATGAATAAAACTTTAGGATATTTGTCATCTCCGAAGTTTTCTAAGAAAAAGATTTCAAATCTATCCCAGGAAACAATAGTTTGAGGTTGTTGTGTGAAGTACCATGTGGAGGCATTCCCTTCAAAGGTATATGAAAACAACCTACATACGACATATTCATGTTCTACTTTTCTAATCCTAAGAGCCAACATACATTTATTTATATGATCTTCCACTGACTTCTTAGAATCGAGATCAAAATTGGGTAACCATTTTTTAGGATTCTTAGGTAAAGGATGTTGGGGTCCCAATATGACCACAACATCTTGGTAAAGACAAGGCCTGACAGGATTATTCTGATTAGCCATCTGGATTAAAGTATGTGAATTATTTGAAGATTGAGATTGTTTGGAATATGAATTGTCTTTGTTAGACTATTCTCCTCCTGAAGGAGGTGGAGAAGGATAGGGTGGTGAAGGTGGAAGTCCAGATCCCCCACCACCTAGAATGAGATATTTTGATGGATTACTCAAGATATCACGCAATACGTAATTTGGTGTACCAATGGAAAGAGTATCTTCTTGTTGATTGGAAAAATCAAGTGGTCAATGTAATTGCTCACAAAAATGTCTAAGTTTGGCCAATGTTTCTTGGGTTCTTATTATTGATTGACGATAATTTTGGATAATCTCTTATACATCAATTCCCTGAGGAAGAGGTGTTTCAGGTTCAACCGGAATAATGGGTTGGGCTTCATATGTAGTGGTCGTATCAGGTACAACAATGGAGTATGAGCGACTATGAGTTATAATTGGGGAGTGATTATTAGGAGGTGTATTTTGACCCCCTTGTGCCATTAATATCAAGTTGCCCCTCCTTCTAGAACCATTTGTTGATGGGCATATGTGAACACACCATCAACTATGAGGGAAAGCCCAGTCTGAGGTTGTCTAAGTAACCTAAGCCGTTTGGGATGACTCACCTGACAGGTTTTACGACTTCGTTGGCCGGTAAAGGGATATAATCTAAAATGTAAAATAAAGAAACTAACCTAATTATATATTATGTATATGTATGTTCTAAATATATACAAAGTGTATGAAAAATATAGATTGCAATATTTGTGAGAAACCTTGGAAAACTAATGTTATAAAAGAAAACCAAATCTCAGGAAAAATGTAAAAAAAGATATAACATTAATTAATAGTCTACTTTTACCTATGAAAAAGAAAATAAAAGAGTGAATGTAGATGGTTATAATTTGACTTAGATAAACAAAGTATTAAGTTTAAAGATGAATCTACATATACAAATCAAATAACAAAAGAAGAAAATAATACTAACCTAGAATTGGCCAGCTCTTAAAAGAGAAAATTGTGGTTGTGTCTTCATGTGCCAAGATGCTCCTAAAATCTGTCTGTTAAGAGAAATCTATAGCAGAAAATTGTATAATTCTAAGACTATGAAAATTTCAAGTGAAATTCATTTGACTTTGATAATACAAGCCTCATTCATACTACAAAAAGAACAACTTTTATGTTATTAATATCAGGTGTTAACATGAATAACCATTTACATTAAGAAATAATTTTCCATTGATTAAATAGATTTGTGCCAACTCAAATTATATGAAGAAATTCAATACAGTTCAAGATTGCACCAAGATAACACAATCACCTGGAACTAATAATTTGGAATCACAGACTATAAAATATTGGAAAAATTAATAAACAAATCATAATAAAGAACCATGCATTGATCAAACAGACTAAAGCTAATTTAAATCAATTCATAATCAATTATTCAAAGAATATAAACCATCATCAGAGATATTACAATAAAACAACAAACTCTTTAACTTGTAGGATGAAAGCCTTAGTTAAAGTATGATTCTATATTCCTTAAAAAAGTATTCAGTAGTCCATCTCCCAAAATTTCCACCTTGTCTGATATCAAAACTAACAGAGTATTTAAACATCACGATGATCTACTTCTCATATCCACAGGATAGAGGTAAATACTAAGAAATAGAGCAACATTAAAACCAAATCCTAACTTGAGTTTATAACAACTTATAAAAGTTTTTTATAACAATTTCAAAAATACATTTAGTATTGTTTGAAATAGAAACTACTTTTAAGAACATAAATACTTTATGATTCTTCAATAAACCAGCACCACATAGGACAACTTCCCATTCCTTTTGAGACCTGAAAGTAAAAATAAAAATAAAATTAAAAATCTCATTAACTAATTTAAGACAAGCTACAGAATCTTTGATTCTGTCGATAGTCAAAAACAATACAACAATAATTTCTTAACTAACAAGTCAAAAAATAAAAAATAAAAAGCATTGATTTATTTACCAAATTTAAACATTGGAAAAAGAGGATGCATGCATCTCTGATCTTATAATGGCATTGATATTAGTTTAATTCTTAATGATAATACCTCCTAATTTTATGAGTTTATTGTTTTCCAAGAAGCATTTTGCTGCATTTCATACCTTAATTCTTGATTTTCCCTTTCAATATCCCTGTTCTGATCTACAACCTGATTAAGATGCATTTGCAAGTAAGGGATGTATGTATAATACCTCTAGATCCACGCTAAACATTAATCAGAACACACAAGTTCCAGATTCGTAAGTAATCGTTGGTGGTATGAGTTTGGGAGCTTTTCTTGTACTGAATTAGCCTTTAATCGGTTGGGATTCCTGCGAATCCCTCACAGTTTTAGAGGAATGGGGAAAAATTGGAAACACATTCATACTATGTATGACTATCCCATGTTGAGTTTGGACTTATGCTTTCAACAGAGTTTAGATATTCTATTATGATTGTTTGAATAGGATCACTCCTATGTTTATGTTTGTTCTTCATCATCCTAGACAAGATTCAACCATTTCTTTTGTTCTTAAAATCAACTTCACATACCTCCTACAAATGCTTAGTTTGTTTACTCTTTCTTTTAGATTTATGATTGACTACTTCTATCAAAGACTGTGTTTGATCATAAACATTTAACAACCCACTCCTCATATGACTTGGGATGACTTCCAAGGGTTTCTTTGGTATGAACTTAGATATTTTTGGTGGAAATCTAGTCATAGGAAAATCCTCTTCTTGAGCATCAGGTGAAACAATAGAGTCATTTTGAATCAGGATTTTAATTCAAAAATCCCGAGATGAATTAGTCCAAGCTTTGGGAGATATAGGCACCTCAAGACCTTGTGTTAAATTGATGATGGGGTCAAATTGAGGGGTTAAGAACTCATTTATTATCAAAAAAACCTTGCCAATTGTCCCCTGTGTTAACCAAATGGAACTTGACCAATATGCGAATTAGGCCATGGTGAAACAAACTAGTCTCCTGGTTAGGGTTCGACCTTTGATAAAACTTCAACATTTTTTGCAGGATTTTAATCAAGTAAAAGGGTAATTTCAAACTAAATCCCTGAAACACCATTAACAACCATATGTGGAATAGGAACACTAAGTCGTATCATCCTTCATAGGTGATAAATTGATTTATAATAAAAAATAAACTATGCCAACAAGTGTTAAAACATTTCTAGCAATATACATTTTACATAGTATTTTGACCCTTTGGATACTAACATATATTGTCGTGGAATATTGGCTACCTTTGTGTTTTTAAACCAACTATCACCTTCCTAAGGAAGGCCTGTTGCTTTAGCTACGAATTCCTCTGTGACCTGTATCTGAATATCCCCAATTTTGGCTTTAGTGCCATCAAAAGTCATGGTAAACGCATTGGAAACTTCTAAATTAAAACCATTGAATGATTGGATAAACTCAACCAACCGATCTCGGAAATATTACCCATAGAATCGTCATGGGATAACAAGGATTGTGGGCCATTCGACTCTATCCTAACTATGGAAGCCATAAGCTTGAAGGAGTTAAACCAAAAAACACAGAGATAATTTTCATGAAGGAGAGAAATATGGAACTGTAACAAGCCAAACCCACAAACAATGAAAGAAGTCGAACGATCATACCTGGTGATAAAAAAACACTTGAATATTTGAGGAAGTTATATCATTATCACCCACTCTGAGTTTTGATTACCTCCAATCGACCAGAGGACAGAGAGGCTCAAAGATAAACCCATGAAACCATCGTGGCTTTCCACGAGATACTACCTTATTTCGAGGACATTAACACCAGGTAGGGTAATAATTTGTATGACAGCCAAGAGGTCAGTCCATGTTTATTGAACATTACTAACGTCGTGTCTTGATATGACATTGGTAGGTGGTGAAGTAGTAATGTCGAGATTGTTTAAAGAGGTAAGGTTCTAATGAAACTTTGTATCACCCATATTGATAAATAGTTTAAGTCAAGGTTTTAAATCAACCCTGATATCCAAGTTCATAAGTTTGTTTATATCTAACTTAAACTTTCTATAATCGATTTTAGTTTGTAGGAAGTTGCTTTAATTAGTTTTTTCAACATAATTATTCCATTCAAACATATTTCAATAATCTTCTTATTCAGACTTTAGATTTGTTAAATCAAACAAACAATAATATTTAACTCATTTAAAGTGATATAGTCACCAGAATTCGATCGATGATTTGCACGAAAGAGAACTTCAATTTCATTCTTCACAATCATGAAATTGAAGAGGAAAATTGCTAAAAAAATGACCACACATATCCTCGCGAAAATGATAAGAATTCAAACAGGACTGATAGGAATCAACAATCATATTTCACAAAAAGAAAATCAATCAGTCTAACACATATAAAAATATGAAGGCAGTGAGTATAAGAAATGATTTTGTGTTTCAAATGACAATGAAAAACAAGATTCTAGTTGGGCATCCAACAAACTGCGATTCACTGGGCGAAGTAGTTATCTCTTTCCTGGTGAAAACATCACATCACGAAGACAGAAAGCATCGGCTTGTTAGATATCCAAGTTTCTTTCGAGATTTTCTCATTTGGTCTATATAGTAATGATATTAGCCCTGATTGCGTATGATAAACTGGTGCTGCCACAATTCACAAACTAAGGAAAAAAATTTATTTTAAGGATTGAGATCAAAAATATGGTTTCCCCCATGAGTCATGAGAGTTTATGAGTAGGACTTCGATGCCATAGGCATGGCCACTGCTGCTAGCAGGCATTCATATCCTCGACAGGGTTTCCTTTTAACGCAAACAGATGCTTCTATCCCATCTAGTAGTTAAGAACACATGGTAGATCAATCCTGGAATTTTTTTATTTTGATTCTTTTGGTAATTTGGGAAACTAACTGAGAATCACAGCTCTAGCTTGGTGACCATTTAGTAGTAGTGTCATCCACAAAGGTCCAAGAAAGTGAGCAAGTCATCTCATGATGAGACCTCTTATCCTCTAGTTTAGAAAGTTCAAGGCCATTACACTGGCTTGGTAACAAGATATAGTAATGTCACTTCCCTAGATTCTCCATGTTCATAATGGACAGGCTCATGATGAGACCTTCAAATCCTCAACTAGAATCTTGTACAATTTCGCTTTGAAAACACAGGAGATCCAATCATGGTATTTGAAATTAATATTTGAATAAGAGAATGTCTAAAAGATGGGCAAGTAGATCCAAAAAATTCCTTAAGAACCAAGGATGGCGTAAGAAGCCTTAAGATATACATGATTGTCAAAGGTTGAACCGTCTTTCTAAAACAATCCTTTACAAGGAAAAGGGAAAGAAAAATGGCAGCAACCAGATTTAAAGTTTAATCATTAGGTATAAGGTATATTTTAGTTTCAAAACCAAATTTAAACTCTCGTTGGTGGCTTGGAAATCAATAGATAGTGCAGTCTTTAAAACAGATTCCTTCATGATGATCAATTTTGAACAACAGGAATAAAACATCAGAAGATAAGCAAAACCACACATTAGATATTTACAAGGTAACGTTTTACAAGTAGGTTATGAAAAGTACTTTTTGAGGGCCTGGACATTTACTGGATAAGTATGTGGCTGTCCCTCTAGAGTTTGGAGATGAAACGAACTAGGATCGAGTTTTTCTTTAACGATAAATGACCCCAACAACATGTTTTGAAATTTGTTGTGTTATCCTTTATCCTCATGTGCCTTATCCCATCTAAGAACTAGGTATGCTACATTGAAATTTCTATCAGTGGATGAACTCTCATCAAACCAGCATTTAAAAATTTGTTGAAGATGATCTAATTTATGTTTAGCCTGTGTTCTGGTTTCTTCAAGTTTAAGTAAAGAGTTAATACAACTTTCTAGGGTAGGGCATTCTTCCTCCTAAACCTTTTTTGATAGATGAAGTGATGGTAGTAGGACATTGGGAGGAAGAATAGCTCATCTTCCATACACAAGGAAGAAATGGGAGTTATCGATAACTTCTTTAGGGGTGACCTTTTCATCCCATAGTGCATTAAACAAGGATGTGTGCCAATTTTTGTGATTGTTTGACACTGTTCTTTTTAAAATTTTGATTTAATTTTTATTCATCGATTCATCCAGACCATTTCCTTGGGGGTAATAGTCGACATAATATTTTAAATTTATTCCTTTTTCTAAGGCATAAACATTCATATCCAATGAGGAAAAATAAGAAGCATTGTCGAAAACTAAACAATTTAGTATCCCAAAATGCGTAATGATATGAGATTCTAGGAACGAAATTGTTATCACTGAAAAATCATTCGTATAATTGTACACAATGGTTGAAGTGTAAATGTGTTGAACCTACATAAAATATATCTAGCTAAACAATAATACACACATTTGCAGAGAGAATTGGAGAAAGAAGAAGAAGGAGAGAAAGAATGAAAGAATTATCATTAACCGTTATGAATAATGAATAATTTACACATGATATACTCTGTATAACTCAATGAGTTCGACTTGAGGTGAACCAATGCACCATAGTGGTGGTATAGATTTATATGGACACACACCAACAGTTACGGGAGTGAACTTCCACCTATTCTAGTCTCTCAGGCAGTTAAGGGAGTGCACTGCCACCTATTTGAGTTAACTAGTCAACTAGTCTTTAGTTAACTGATTAAACAGAGAGTAGTGAGGAGTTAACTCAGGGAATCAAGGATAATGCGTCAGTCTGGTGATGATACCAAGTCAAGATCTAATTAGCATGGCAATTATCCCAATGTTGCATGGTGATGATCCCAATGCAACATCTAAACTCAACTCAACTAGTCAAACTGAAGTGTCAACTGAAAGAGAATATTCTCCAGGTGGAATATTCTCCAGGTGGAATATTCTCCCCTAAAATATAGGAGACTAGATCATGACTAATTATGACTAATAAAAAAGGAAAAACCTTAGGAAAAAGAAATCCTAGGTGTGTGTGAAGTAACTCCAACACCCCCCTTGAACATCATTATGGTGAAAATAAAGATTAGGTCCTGGCAACGAGGCCATGTTAGGTACCTAAGTACAAAAGATACACTGAAAATAAAGTGNATGCAACTATGTCCTTCACTCCAAGACAACTTCGCAGAGAATGGAATTTTTTCTCAGTGAAGGTCTTGGTAAAAATGTTTGTTGTCTATTCTGCTGAAGGAAAAAACTGTAAGTCGATGATCCCCTCATGTACTAAGTCCCAAATGTAGTGAATGTGTATCTCGATGTGTTTCATCTACTTCCTCTGAGTTGGACCTCTACAGAACTTTAGAGTGCTCTGGTTGTCACACCAGATGACGATCAGTTGATGAAACTGAATGCCCAACTCAGTGAGAAAATGTTGTAGCCACATAGCCTGAATGGTTATGTTAACTACCCCTTTGTACTCTGCCTCAGCTGAAGATAGAGAAATGGCAGCATCCATCTTGCTCGACCAACAGATAGGCCCGAAACCAAGACTGAGTGAGTAACTAAATGTGGACTTGCGATCAATGTTATCGCTAGCCCATTCAGAATCAGTAAACCCAATGAGATCTAATGTATATTTTGCTGCATAATGAATCCCAAAGGTGATGGATCCCTATACATATCGAAGGATATGCTTTGAATATTTCCAATGTAGCTCATGCGGCTCCTGCATGATCCTAGAAACTACGCCAACTACATATGAGAGGTCTGGTCTGGAGCGTGTGAGATACAACAAGCTCCCCACTAGCTGTCTGCAAAGTGTGTTGTCAACTAGTGGAGCCTCCCCTCCATCCTCAAGTTTGACTCCTGATAGGAAAGGATTTGGAGCAGACTTGCAGTCTGTCATGTGAAATCTCTCAAGGGGATCTCGTGCATACTTGGCTTGAGACAGTTTGATGCCTGATGCATCCTAACTGATCTCAAGTCCAAGGAAGAAGTGTAGTGGACCCATGTTCGTTATCAAAAAACTGTCATGAAGAATCCTCTTGACTACATCAATGGATGAATTCGAGAAACCGGTGATCAACAAATCATCGACATACAGAACTAAAAGTAGAAGTGAATTAGCCGTCCTGAGCATGCATACATTCAAGTCTGATTTACAAGGTACAAAGTTTTGTGACAAGAGGTAGGAGTCCATCTTGGCATACCATGCCCTCAGAGACTGCTTGAGGCCATAAAGTGACTTCTTCAGTCGACATACCAAAGATGAGTCCTGCATAAATCCATGGGGCTGCTCCATGTAATGTGATGCTCCTGAATCTATGATCCAAGCATCGAGAGAGGAGTTGATGGAAATCAAGGCATAGCTAGAATTTCCTTTCTTGGAATTCAGATCTTTTGGCTTCTTATTCTTTGCACCCTTGGGGATGCGATCTCTAAGGTTGTTTTTTTGAAGTATTTGAGACATCAGATCTATTTGTTTTTTCATGTATGCAGATTCCGAATGGAATCCTTTGTGAAAGTATGTGCATTTCTCTCCTTTTCTTCCCTTTTCTCCTTTGGATTTGGAGGCATCGGTGAAGGGTTTTGTGTACCCTTCCTTCTTCGTATGTGCATGATATTTCCGATTATCTTTATCTTTAGATTTCTAATATTTTTGGCTTCCATCTTGCACAGTGAGTGCATGCACCTTTGGGCCTTTGATTGTGCCCATGTTGATGAGCTTGGTATGCTCTTGTGTTAGGGATTCGATAAAGTCCTCAAGAGAAGGCATCTTCCAGGTGGCTCTAGAGGCAAATTTGACAATATGGAATGTAGATACGAATAAAAAGAATTCGGGACCAATATTGGAGAGAATGGTGAGAACCATTTGTTTCTCCTCCTTCGATTTATCAACCCTACAAGCTTTGAGTTGCGACAGTAAATCCTTGAATTTTGTAAAGAAAACTTGGATATTCTCGAAGCTTTTTGGATCCAATGTGATAAGTTCCACCTCTAGAATGTGTCCCCTCATCTCATCCTATTTTCCAAAGATCCCTTCCAATATGGTCTAGGCTTCAATGGGAGTCTTACAGAAAGATATATGAAAAAAGAGATCGGGAGAAATAAGACTGCAAATTGTTCCGAGTGCCTCATTCATGCGATTTAAGTACTTGGATTTTTATATGGATGATGTCGGATCTAGATCTGTATTCATGGTTAACCTATACAACCCTATGGACTTGAGATGTATGGATATTTTCTCCTTCCATGCAAAATAGTTGTAAGGTGTAAGAATGAATTCTTTTTGGAATTCCATCTTTCCGCTGTCTTCAATCTTTTGTACCTGCAAAACATTTTGGTGTAGATTTTTCTTAGAAGTCCATCATCTTTGATACCATGTAAATGTTTTGAACCTACACAAAATAGATCTATCTAAACAATAATACACACATTTGCAGAGAGAATTGGAGAAAGAAGAAGGACAGAAAGAATGAAAGAATTCTCATTAACCGTTATGAATAATGAATAATTTACACATGATATACTCTGTATAACTCAATGAGTTCGACTTGAGGTGACCCGATGCACCATAGTGGTGGTCTAGAGTGATTTGGACACACACCAGTAGTTACGGGAGTGAACTGCCACCTATTCTAGTCTCTCAGGCAGTTACGGGAGTGAACTGCCACCTAGTTGAGTTAACTAGTCAACTAGTCTTCAGTTAACTGATTGAATAGAGAGTAGTGAGGAGTTAAATCAGGGAATCAAAGCTAATGTGCCACTCTAGTGATGATACCAAGGCAAGGTCGAATTATCATGGTGATGATCCCAATGCAACATCTAAACTCAACTCAACTAGTCAAACTGAAGTGTCAACTAAAAGAGAATATTCTCTAGGTGGAATATTCTCCAGGTGACATATTCTCCCCTAAAATATAGGAGACTGGATAATGACTAATTATGACTAATAAACAAGGAAAAACCTTAGGAAAAATAAATCCTAGGTGTGTGTGAAGTAACTCCAACATGAAGAAAGACATCAATTCCAGCAGCAATTAGTCCAGCTACAACACCAAAATCCATAAAAAAGGCACCAAAACTATACAATTGGTTCAAAAATTAAAGTGTGCAAATTCACCAAAGGGAGTGCGTTCACTATGCACAAAATGTGTGGGCTAACATAGCCCTAGGCACGCACTGTGTGTAAAATGCACAATTGTCTATGAACAAAGCCACACACTCCTCATGAACGACACATTTATAAATCTTGTCAGTCCCTCAAACACTTCTATGCCGACCCCAACACGATTTGACACTCAGGTCTGAGTGAAATCTAGCTTGGAGGCTGGTCAAAGGCTAGAGAGTGCCCTAAAAGGCCCCTTGTTCACACTATGAACCAATTGTATATTTCCATGAATGGACACTATAAATATGTGTCATGGGTGTGCTAGAAAAATAAGAATTTCAAGGTATTGTTATGCTGCAATAATTCTTCTTGGAGAATCCTCTTTTCTCTTTGAAGCATTCAAGCACTATAGCAAGGTCCATTACACTCACCTCTTAAGAGGATTGGCATTGTATTTCTTCACCATTTTCACTTTCCATTGCATGAAGAGAAGATCTCTCTATTAGGGAGCTCAAGAGCCCTCCCAAGGAGGAAGAGGGGATTCATATGTCCCTGCCTTTCTCTATGGTGTTTAGCCTATCAATATATTGATCCATTGGTAGTTATATGATGGTCATTTTTTTCTTTTCATGGTTCTAGTTCTTGCAAGCTTCTCTAAAATTTATTTCTTTTTGTTTTTATTTCTATTTACTTGTTTCATGTGTATTTGGTTATCTAATCAACGAACAAATATTTGTCTTGTTTAGTTGACTTAACTAAGCAGGTAAGTGTTGTGTTTTTGCTCACCCATGTGACAAAACCAACACAACGGATTGGCGACCATACTGGGGATCGGTATCAAATTCCTCTCTATTTAAGTCTTGAGAGCACTTCTTTCTAATTGTTTTGATATGCATGTACCAAAACCGGCCTTGTCCATCCTTCCAAAGTCAAAATTCAGAGACAGGGCAAGAGAATTTCACTTGGAAATTTCCTTCCCAACGCGTGACAGGAAGTGAATGGATTTCAAGGCACACAGACACACACTCTATGCATTGTGCATGTGGTAGCCTTCATTACTCTACACATTGTGCACCCTCTGAACGCGTGTCAAAACTAGAGCCCGCGCATAAGTTAATTTTTTGCAAATTGTAAGGGTTTTTATGAGTGGTTTGAGGGGCCCTAGCCTTCAGATTTTAATTTCCTACACTTTGTAAAGCAACCACACTTTACTTAGAGTCCTTTATCACAAGAAAGGTTAGCTAACATAAGCACATAGGGGTAAAAAGAATCACTATTATTCTCTTTTCTTTGTTGCCACATGGATGACTCATTTTGGCATTTAAAATTTTGAGTTGAAGTTATTGCTTTTCCAAACATAATCAATTAATTTGGGACTAGAAATCAATTTTAACCCTCAAGTATGCTCTTCCCCCGCACCCAAGTGTGATCTCAGGAATCAGAAAAGGTGGATGAAATGAAATTTCATCTCCCTTAAAAATCATTTGGAGAGGACAAAGCCCCCCTAGGGTTCCTATTAGTTTTGGAAATCATCTTAAAATCTTTGTAAGGTCCCATACATGCCCACATGTTTGCAATCTTAGGATATTTTCTAAAAATATTTCTTAGTTTAGACAACACTCTAGGAAATTTTAAAAGATCAAGTAACAGGCCCATGCATGCCCACATGTCTACAATTCTAGGATAGTTTCAAAATATTTCTTAGTATAGACAACATTCTAGGGAGTTTAAAGGATTTGTAAGGACCCATATGTCCACATTGCTAGTTCCTTAGGGCTTTAAATATTCCGCAAGGTTGTACCAAAGAAACATAGTAAGTTAGGTAAGAACATTTGTAAGGACCACATGAAGTCCACATGTTGCAATGTTACACTTAACTTATTAAAAAGATTTTGCACATTTTTTACTTTCTTGCACACAAAGCCACTCCTCACACACATAATTTCTATTAGAATAGTGGAGGTCGAAGTAGGCTTTCTTTTTTATTACTCACAAAGTACTTCACAGGAACTCTGAAAGATTTGATTACTTCTTTAGAAATTATCCACACCAATTTAATTCAAATGAGTTTTGTCCATGACCCCAATATCTCAGCCCGCCACATCTAAAACAATTTTAAGAACACACTAAATTTTCCTCCACAGGAGGTTCCAAAAGAAAGTTTTTAGTCTAGGTAGGATCTTGGGGGTAGGCATCCAAATAACCCCCTGTGATCAAGTTCTCACATTTTGAAACTATAGAAGTTGAGAAATAGGGATCTTTCCAATCCTCCAACTCAAGTGTTCCTACACCATAAGGAAGGGAGATACCCGTGAAGGGTCGAATTCCGAGGTCTAGTTGTTCTACGCAACCCTCCTTGAGTCACCCAACGCTTGTGAGGGTATCCAACCCATGACCCATTTCTTAGGCCGAAAATCTAAATGTTGCACTTTGACCAAGGTACTTAGTGGCTAAACATAGGATATTTACCTAGGTGGCAGTTTTGGGATGTAATAGCACCTTGATCATATTTTGTGTGGCTATTGGGAAATATTTCCAGCTCTTTCGGGATATGCACTCTCTACCCCTCATTATAACTAATTACTTCATCCTTCACTAGTTCCTCTTCTGGTTGCTTCAGACCCCACTGTTGAGTGCTATTAGAAGACCCAGTGTTAAATTTAGAGGAAGGATGATAGATATTTTAGGACATGAGCATTTGTTTTTTGTTTTCCCCCATGTAGACAAAATCGACCTATCCTTGTTTACTTTACAGTTGATTTATGTATGATGTTCATTTGATTACATGCAATTGTTAGTTATACTATTTTGTGAAGGTCAAAATCTCTTGTTCATTTATTTCTCTCCTATCACCATTTGCACACATTCACTTTGCTAGTCAGAACCATAGGGGAACCACAGAATCCCCATCATTCTTGATGCTTGCAGAACCTCCCTCCTATTCTAGGAGTAGTCCCTAGTCATGCCAACTCACCGACTCAACCATCTCACACTCCAATGAGTGATACTATTTTTGGATCATCTTTACTTGGTTCCACTTTGCTTGGGTCAAATACCCAAGGCCATCCATCTATTGCCTCTCCTTCACAAGGAGGTGGGGGTCAAACTTCTTCTCAAGGAAGAAGTACAAACCCACCAAATCCCTCTCAAGGGACAGGTCCATTACCTACACACACAATGGTTGGAATTAATCCTCCACCAAATCCCCCTATACCATACTTGGCATCCATCAGCATTCATGATTTAACCAAACTCATGAATAATCCCATTTTGCATGACACCACTTGGCCCAATATGCCTACCAAATTGCCTTCAGATATTCCAAAATTTAAAGGAAAATCAAGGGAAGATCTTCCCAACCATGTTATGAACTTCCACTTATGGTGCTCTTCAAACAACATCATGGATGATTCTGTAGTGTACCCTTCACTACCCAGGTTCACCCAAACCTCTCGGTTCACCATTCATTACATGGATTTAAAAACAAATGCATTTAACCAGAATTAAACACACTTAACAACTCAGAGTAAAATATATGGGTACTGCTATAATT
>ML783009.1:307268-320101 GCA_009831015.1 Picea engelmannii
CAACACTTAGGCTCCCTGGCCTAACAAAACTCATAAGCCTACAGCTTATACAAAACTTGGCTCACCAGCCTATAGAACATATTTACAATTCTTTGCATATAACATGATCTGTAACGGGGCTCGGCCTTGGGGACACTACAGATTCCATCTTCTTGAGGTTATTTCAAATAACTCTCACAGGTTCATCAACCAAATGGTATGTGGATGAAAAATCAGGGTCCCATGTGACCTTTGAATCATTGGCCAAGGTTGTTTTGTCCTTTTTCCAATTACCAGTTCATCATGACATTGGATTAGAACTTCTCTTTGAGTTCAAACAAACCACTGCTATCCATATCGCTGACCACATCCATGAATGGCATTGACGACATAGTTTGTGTAAAGAAGAAACCACCAAAGAACAACGTCTCAATTGGTTTCTTAAATTACTTGTCCTTGTGATTGCAAATGATGTAGCATCCACTTTTCCTCAATCAAAAGAGAAATCCATCAGTAAAGCCCAACAATTTGACCTCATCTATTCCCAATCATATTACTTGTACACAATATTTCCTGATGAACCCAGACCCATACCATTTGGGCAAGACAAACCTGGGATGTCCCATGCTATGGATGGGTTGATTGGTGTTATGACACACCTCAACCCTTATGACCACCCATCACCCACTTATGGTACAAATCAATATCCGAAACCATATGGAGGGACATCTTATTTCCCTCCACCCACTCACCAATAGTCATATCCTGTTGCTCCCTCTCAGTCATTGGGGGGACCCACACCGGTACCCTAGATTCATTTGGTCTTTCAATCCAGTATGGGTCCACCCCCAACCCCTGCATATAACCCCAATAGTAGTGGAAGTACTTCAACTTCCTATACGACATATGGATCGTCTCCAAAAAATATCCATATTTTCCATTTCCTGGTCCTCCCCAACCAACTTTTCCTCCACCAAGACAACCACAAGCTAGCATTAACTTTGTTCAACCCTCTCCCATTCAACAGGTTCATACTTTTGAACAATTGAATACAAAAAATCCGTCTCATAAACCGAATAATTCCAAGAAGAAAGGAAAAAAATGAAACAATAATAACCTGAGACCAGGAGGAAATAACTCCCAAAAAAACCATCTCGTTGGGGGCAATCCGAATCAAGGCAACTAAAACCCCCAAGGGGGAAACAATAACAATCAACCATGACAAGGGCAGAAATATAACCTCATAACTAACTTCCCTTGCACTACATGTGGTGAGTATGAACATTATAATCACCACTACCCCCATATGTTGATTATAAATGGATGAAATAATCCATGAACACGCAATGCCTTCCGGCACCACCTGCCCCTCAGCAGGCCCCATAACATTATTTGAAACCACCACCTCCATCCTTTTTTCAAAACCATTTTCTACACCAAGGTGTGATGAATAAACAACAAGAGATAAACAATGCCCCACCAAAAATGGGGAAATATCAAAACCCAGGTCCCACTCAACCTGGGAATCCAGCTGATTGCACTATCCTCCTTACCAGTGAGGAAGAGATCCTTCTCCAAACATGCGGCCATCAATACGACATGCCCCCCGAATATACCTCAACCACCTCATAAACAACTCCACCTACAGTAGAATAATCATTGATGATTCCCCGCCCTAACACTGACCCAAACCCTCGTATACCCTGCATGCCTTTATGGAGGAATGTACATAACCCTCATTCTAGGGAAGCCCATAACTACAGTCTGTTCGATGACTTAGCACAGTCTCCTGCAGCCATGTCTATGTTGGAGGTCCTCCCAACCTGTCCATCACATCACAAATCCTTGTTTTCCGCCTTGGGGTAAGTCGACCCAACTGATACTCGACTCATCACCTTTGATCTAGATAGTAGAAAACCATGCCTCCCCACCCTGGTATCTTTTTAGATATCGGTTAATATCTGGAACATCATAGTTCATCGGTGCTTCATCGATGAAGGTGCATCCACATGCATCATGTCCAAAGTATTATGGCAGAAACTTGGCTCACCTAAGCTAGTACCATCTGCCATCACCTTGAGATCTTATGATAGTCGACCATCATCCCCTGAAGGGCTATTCCAAAATGTCCCTATATAAATTGGGGGAAAAACCATCTTGATTGACATTGAAGTTATTGATGCCCCACTTGATTAAAATATCTTGTTCAGATGTAGCTACATGTATGCTATGAAGGCGATAGTCTCTTCTATGTTTCGTATGATGATGTTTCCCCATAACGGGAAAATCGTCACCATTGACCAACGTACACATTACGAGCCTAATCATTCCACCAATATTGATAACATCCCCCCCCCCCCTTGTCTGCACTAGNGATTCTTTCTCAGTCATCGACATTGGTCCTAGATTATTCAAGGACCCATCCTTGTTAGGGACTTATCATGGAGCACCAACTCTCCTAAATCCTTCTATTTCATCACAATTGTGTGTAATTTCCTCTAACGGAACAAATATTGGAGACAATGCCCCTCTCATTGAGGCTCCTCCCCACATTGAAGTTCCACCAATCAGATAATCACTACCTCAGGAATTCCATGAAAACCCCACCACACCACTTGCCCCAGATTCCCCCCCCCCTCCAGGGGAAAATCTCGGTTTGGGAAACAGTCCCCCAAGACATTACCCAAATCTCCTTTTTTTACCCCCCACCTGGAGTCCAAGCATTCCAGGTAGCCACTACTCTCACCCTTCCCAACATGGTTCTTTCCATCTCTGTATGGTGTCTCCATCCCCCCGATATGGTTCCTCCACCATCTCTCCCTCCTCAGATAGAGGGATTACCGATGCAGATCCCAGTACAGGCTCCTCCCACACCACCCGCATTCCCAACTAGAGGAAACACCACCACCACTGGGGGAATATGAAGGAAGAACAATCCCATAGCTTTGCTCCCTCCCCGAGCTCAACCTCCTTGCACAATATGTGAAATAGAAGGAAACCCCACTAACAGATGTCCTACTCTTCCTAAGTTACACAATCTTATCTAGCTCCCTAGAGCGACCCCATTACTTGCCACTCCACCAAGTACCTTTGCTGCTACTACAAAGTGCTCAAACACACGCAAACAAGGGTTACAAACCAATTTTTCTTGTGCCATATGCTTTGAATATGGACATTACACTCATCATTTCCCAACTCTACCACAATTCCGCCAAACATTAGTTGTAGTATGCCACACATCTCGGCCTGAGCCCTCTCAGGCACTCCCTATTGATGCTCTCATTACCAACATTCGTTATATTCGGTCATCATCCCCCAAGAAAATGAGATATCCCCCATAGTGTCTTGGCATTTGGTTTATGTCTAGTGAGCCATCACCCCCTGTACATGATATCCCTTCTGTGTCCTCACCCCTTGAGGACAATAACACTTACCCATTGACGGTTCCCCCTACCATCTCCCAGGATCCCCTGTATTCTCACATTTTCCATTGTGACGAAGATATCTTAGAGGAACTAAATACCCCTTATTTCCCTTGGAATGTGCTCCATCATTGATCACTTTTCCTTTCACAAGCGGTCTTTCACCCTCCTGATCAATCCTCCTTGTGCGCAGGATTTTATTCCTCCGGGGCAGGTTGACTGGTTCAAGAACCCTATTCTTGCCCCCGATGCTTTCGAATAAGGCGCTTGCATATTGGCCTCTCCCGAAGGCTTCCCCCTCAAAGGACCCATCAATGGGTTATACTTGAAGAAGTTCTATGCCTAAGCATAAGCCCCCCTACCTTAGGTTTCTCCTTATGTACATTTGTAGAGTTTTTAGTCTTCTTTTACATCAACCACCTTTTGTTACAGGAGCCCAGAGCCTCCTTTTTCTAATCCATTCTCATCCACGAGATCCTGATCCATCCCTCTACACATTCACATTCCCCGGGTTATCATCTACACTTTTCCCCATAGGAGCATTTTTCTCATGCCACGTTTAGGTATGCATGCTCACTTTCAATTTTTATCAAATAGTTGTTATATTATCTTTATTATCAGATATTGTTCACGTCGAGTATTTGGTTTTTTATGTGCAGGTACTTGTTCAACAAGCTTACAACCCCTTAGGGTGTATGTACGACACTGGCATGTAGTTACTCCCTCTATAAACAATTGCATATCCCAGTCACACTCTTTGACATTTACCTTTAGGGTCCCTACATTCAAAACTGCAGTGTCTTTACCTTTGCCACATTTTGGTACTGTCAACCGATAACACTCTCCCCCACATGAGTTGTGCCATTCATAGTTCGCCTTGGAAACTTGACACTCATGTTGATTTCACCCCCTAGGATTGGGAGTCTCGATAGTATTTTTCACTTCCAAGAATGAACCCCATACTTCTTCTCAGCATATTGCTAACCTTCCCAACGAACTCCCAGCTCATATCATCCTACACTTGGTTCTATTGACTACACCCCCACAGTTTCATTATCCCTCCATCTCATCCACCATAAGTTTTCCCATCTGTAGATTTTCCTCCATCCATTTACCTAATACAGAAACCCACACATGGAACCCCCACCCTCCACCAATTCTCTTTCACAAACCTGGGCTCTAAACTGGCCAAGCCATCTTTTCATTGGGGCACCCGTTTCTGTATCTGTATACTCAACCCAAATTATTCTTTATTTCTTTGGTAATTGTATAAATCCCTTGTTTCCAACATATACATAGCTTTTTAGTCATCATCCTCAATGGCCTTCTCTTACTTGGAAAAGAAACCCATGTCTCCCTTGGTTGGGGAATCCACCCTTTTTTCATATCAACATCATTAACAAACCCCGAGTATCCCAAGTACATGTACCCACGATCTCTAAGTTTTTCCACTTTGTTAGCCTCCGGCATAGTTTAACCCCATATCTAGTCATCCCCTTGATGCTAGATCCAGTTTTACAGTTGTTTCCTATCATCCCTCAACACCCCAACCAAGGGCGGTCTTGAGTCCCACAACATCTTGACTTCATTCATGTTACTCGTCAGTACCTGATATCATTTATTACTCAGTGGATTTCAAGAATCCCTTAGCTTCTTGGTGTCGCATCTCCTTTCATGTCGACATCAACACAGTTTCCAGAAAGGTGGTAGTATCTTGACTCTCATTACCTTTTCAATGAGGAGTCTTGGATGACACGAAGAGAATCATAATTGTTTTATGATTTCGTTGACCCCCATAACATTTGAATTCATCAAACTCTCATGTTAAGGTGGGTATTAATATGCGACCATTGTAGTTGTTTCATACCAGCCAAAGAACTTTGAAGTTCTTAGGCCATCAATGCCTACCAGTCATTGACAATTATTACAGTCGTTCATTACTCACTTCAAATTTATTTCACGAGTCAAAACCGTCATCTGTCGTTATCAACTGCCCTCGAGGGCGCTGCAAATATCTACATCATCATACATATTTAGTTACAGTCCCACATTTTGGTTTCATGACATGAGCACGGGGCATGCCCACCTCATTTGTATACAGATTTTATTTTTTCTCCTAGGGAAAGGTTTGGTTCCCAAATTTTCCCCTCTCCCTCCGGCGGATCGCTCTTGTAGTTCCTCTCTTCACTCTTTCTTACAATGGAACTCTCCACAAAACAAACATTGATGTATTTAGGCAATACGTATGCTCCTAACCTCACACACCAGGGGGCATATGTTATTAGTGAAAAATCATCTGCAACATTGCACACAATGGTTGAATAAAGACATCAATTTAAGCAACAATTAGTCCACCTACAACACCAAAATCCATCAAAAAGGAACCAAAACTATACACTTGGTTCAAAAATTAAAGTGTGCAAATTCACCAAAGGGAGCGCGAGCACTGTGTGCATAATGCATGGGATAACACAGCCCTAGGCACGCACTGTGCACAAAATTCACGATTGTCTATGAGAAAATCCGAGCACTCCTCATGAATAGTGCATTTATGAATCTTGTCAGCCCCTCAACCACTTCTAGTCCGACCCCCAACACTATTTGACACTCAGATCTGAGTGAAATCTATCTTGGAGGTTGGTCAAGGGATAGAGAGTGCCCTAAAAAGCCCCTTGTTCACACTATGAACCAATTGTATATTTCTATGAATGGACACTATAAATATGTGCCATGGGTGTGCTAGAAAAATAAGAACTTCAAGGTATTGTTATGCTGCAAGAATTCTTCTTCGAGAATCCTCTTTTCTCTTTGAATAATTCAAGCACTATAGCAAGGGACATTCCACTCACCTCTTGATCCAGGTGGATATCGGTGGCCACCCACCTTTTCCGACTGGCTCAAAACTGTTTTCTGACAATTTTGGCAATTTACTATTTTTAGCAGGTTTTAACTTTCGGGGCCATTTTGAGGGCCTAAATGAAGGTTTTTTGAGATCGAGGTTCTCAAAGATAGATAAAGGCATAATTGAGCCCCCAAACTGAATCTCCTTGATGATACCTTTCCAACGAGCTATCACACGCCTAAAATGGAGATCGTATGCAAAAGTTACGACCCTGGGAAGTTGATGTACTCACTTACCCAAACGGGGCCCACATGACTTTTGGCGCTTCATCTCCTAGGGTTAGGTTTTTGGATGTCTAGGAATTTTGGCATTCTCTTTTATTGTAAAAATTCCTTCAGAGCCTCATTGTAATCATCTTCTTTCGAATGCGAGTAGCCGTCACATCTCTTCTCAGAGATAAGTTGCCACCATTCTAGCGAGTCTTTCACTCTGTATTTTTACAGTCTCTGTACATTTCTATGAATAATAGAAATTATGTATTACTGTATATCTATGTTTATGGTTGCATATATGATACATTTCTGTTATATTATTGAATATTTGCAATATCTCTGTGCATTTCTTTATTATATCTCCGCTCTCATTTCGTGCCGAAAATAATCCAGATCACCTCTTGAGAGGATTGGTATTGTATTTCTTCACCATTGTCACTTTCCATTGCATGAAGAGAAGATATATCTATTAGGGAACTCAAGATCCCTCCCAAGGAGGAAGAGGGGATTCATAAGTCCCTGTCTTTCTCTACGGTTTTTAGCCTATCAATATATTGATCCATTGGTAGTTATATGATGGTGATTTTTTGCTTTTCATGGCTCTAGTTCTTGCAAGCTTCTTTAACATTTATTTCTTTCTGTTTTTATTTCTATTTACTTGTTTCATGTGTATTTGGTTATATAATCAAATCACAAATCTATGTCTTGTTTAGCTAACTTAACTAAGAAGGTAAGTGTTGTGTTTTTGCTCACCCATGTGACAAAACCAACACAACATAAATCACTTGATTAGTATTGACCACTCTTAAAAGCATGGATTCAGACCACCTGGTAAACTAGTCTCTTGTTGTGAGAATATACTTATGTTTATGTGAAGAGGATGGGTTGATCAGACCTATGATATCCAGTCCCCATTGTTGAAATGGTGCATCTATTGTAATAGGTTGCAGAGGAAAAACGACTTTCTTTACTCGTCATGCAACCTTTTGACATATTATGCATTTGTGGGCTATGGCATGGGCATATTTAAACAATGTAGACCAATAGTACCAGACTCTAAGGATTTTTTGAGAGGTTTTTTCTCCACCAAAGTGACCTCTTGCATCATTAGAATGCAATTCAACCAATACTTTTTCAGATTCTTCCTATTCTAGGCAGCGTAATAATACACCATCAAAAAAATTTCTAAAAATCACATCATTAATTAATTGAAAAGGTGCAAATTTGAGCCTTAGTGCTCTTCTCTTTTTGGGGTCAATATGTTGTGGAGTCGTTCCATGTATCAAGTAAAACTTAATAACATTATACTAGGGATTTGACACAGATTGCATACAAAATATTTATGTTTCTTCAAAAAATGTTTCGTTCGGTAAGACAGGTTCATTATCAGGTGGATTAACTGAATCAACCACTAATTTACAAAGACCTTGAACTTTAACAATATAGGCTGGTTTAATCTCAAGATCATATTCTTGAAGAGAGGTCATCCAGTGAGCCCTCTTCTCCCCAAGCTCTTTTTGGAATAATAAATTTCTTACTACAGGGTAAAGGACAATGACTTTAGTTCTAGATTTCAAAAGATAAGGCCTAAAGTGTTTTACCCCTTTAAAAATAACAAAATATTGCTATTCAAATGCAGGATAATCTATTTTTTCTTCTTTAAAAACATATCTCATAAATGAGATGGGGATTTCATTATTATCATTATTTTTTTGGGTGAGTACGACAACATATGATCTATCTGATGCAAATATGTAAAGGGTAAAGTCTTTGGTAAAATCAGGACTCATCAAGGATGGGGCTTCTGTTATAGCTTGTCTGATGGAATTAAAGGCTTGGTTTTCTTGTGATCCCTATTTAAAAACAACATCCTTTTTTATCATATTTTGCAAGGGTCTAACCATATCAGAAAAACTAGGCACAAAACTTCTGACAATGGAGGTGAAAGATTGGCTATAGCTTGTGTTCATTTAGGATATATCATCATTCCATTTTTTTATACTATAAAACCAAGCAATTTTCCCCAATCAACAACAAAGATTGATTTCTTCAGGTTTAATGAAATTCCATATTTACGACAACGTTCTAATACACTCCCGAGGTGAGATAAATGATCTTTTTTTATATTTTTAGAAGATGGTAACATCATCCTGATAAAGAACCACTGATTGACTTATAAGCCCCCGAAAAGCGATGTCCATGGCCATTAGGAAAGTGGCCTCAACATTAATTAGTTCGAAATGCATTTTATGATAAAGCATAAGTTCCCTAAGGGGTCTAGAATGTAGTTTTGAGCTGATCTGATGGGGACATCAGGACCTGGTTGTATCCTGAAAAACCATCCAATAAGGATAGTATTTCATAACAAGATACTTGTTGCAAGATCTGTTCCATGGGAGGAACGGGATAATTATCCTTATCAGAGGCTTGGTTTAAGTTGTGAAAATTGACACAAAGTCATATTACGTTCTTCTTCCTTACCGGGACTAATTTGGACACCCATTGGGTGTGTCGAACAAGAAACATGATCTTAGTTGTTAACATCTTATTCAATTCCTTTTTTACTATGGTCTCTAACTTTGGGTGCATCTTTCTTAGTTTTTGTTGAAATGATTGGGCTTGAGGCTTCATGGGAACTACATTTTGTATTATATTTGGATCAAATGTTTTTAGTCATAATTCCAAGAAAATACATCTTTAAATTCTTTAAAAAGTTTAATAAATGTTGATTTTTCTTGTTGTGTACATCCTTTTCCCAAATTAATGTTTTGAGGTTGATCATGTGTCCTTAAGTTTATAGTTTCATATTGTAGCGAGGAACTATTTGTTTTACAATTAACTACTCTCTTAAATTTGTCATGTAAATCATAAAACTTTTCTAATCTGATGACAGGTTTAGGGATATAATTTACCATATCAGATGAACTTTCAGTTGATTGTGGATTAGATATTACTGTAAAATCACGGATATTTTCATCATGAGTGTTTTCATTGATTATAGAACCTTGAAAAGTGTCTTCCATATGCAGAAAATTTATGATTTGTTGATCATCATCAAACACCCGCCAATTGGTGATATTATCCGGAATAGACGACCTGAATATTAATTCAACAAAAAATGAATTAGGAGAGAAACCTTCAACATCCAACAATTTTGATGCTACATTTGTCAACAAATATGCTTCAGTATTACTAGATCTAGGAATAGAAATTGTATTAAAGGCAAGCAATTTATTAATTAATTTTCATAACTTGGTATGGTAGTTTTTAAGATGAGCAAATACACGGTGAATGGCATTTTTTACCTGCTTGATCATGATTTCAAAATCACCGAATACAACTAGGCATTGGACATTGAGGTCAATGGATTTCTTCAGTCCTTGCAAGAGAGCTTCATATTCTATTATATTATTTGTGCAATCGAATTATAATCTACAAGCAGTGAATTTTTTATTACCTTTGGGATCTATCAATAACCAACCGACATCGTCTCCTTCACGTGATTTAGACCCATCAAAGTATAAACACCATATTCCATCATTTTCACAACTATTTACAATATTCACAGCATGATCTGGGGCCATTACTTGAGTGCAGACTGATATTTCATATTGTTGATCAGGGTCTAAAATAGTAGATATTCTAGCAACAAAGTGTTGGATCACTGAGAGGGGGGGTGAATCAATAATATCGTAATTATAATCCTTTTTCTTCAAGTGTTATATCAATGTAGAATTATTATCCAATAATGAGTAGTAAGAAATAAACAATCACACACATACTGTAATGTCCCCCACCTCTTGATGAAGAGGTATTGAGGAGACTCAATGGCCTAGGCATCCCCACTACGCCATAGTCTCACACTAAGGGGGAAAGGTCAACTAGACTAAGGTTATATTCTTCAGTTGACTTGAGAAAAGGTAAAAAGGAGTAAAAGATAACTCAATGAAAGAATAGAAGTGCTAGAAGTGTTAAACCTGGTAGTTAATCTAACTCAATAGAGAAATAGAAGAAAAAGTATAAATAGAAGGTTGGGGCATACCTATGATTCATTCTGGATTTTGGGTATTTGTTTGTTATTTCTTTTGAGCATATAGTTTGGGGGTTTTGTTGATACAAACCCTTGTGAGCAACTCAGTGGTGAAATATCAACTCACCTTGTTCCAAATATTGGTCTCGAGGATGAAAGACTCCACCCAAACCATTCTACACTCATCACACATCCACCAATAGATTCAGAAAAGCAACAGGGTTGTACTGTTTAGGAGTTTTTAGTAGGGGCGCACCATCATCTAAAGAAGAGTTCGATCCAACTGATCAGGAGGAACATTGGGCATTCCAACACTTGGGTTTTACTTGCAGGAACTCAACCATCACTTTGAGGGATTCTTTGAAGAGTTATCATCACCAGTTCTTTAGCTACAGTTTGGGTCGACTTGGAGGCTAGGAGGACGTCCTATGATTCAGTACTTCTCAGGTCTAGGGAGATCTACTTAGGATTTGGATTTGAAACTTCTCCCACGGGGTTTCCATAGCCTGATCTATGTTCTTGGAGAGTTTCAAACCATTTGGAGGCCTCCTTCATTAGGGATGAGTTATCTAGGGTTCCAAGCATCCAGGAGGGCGCAACTTCCTTAGAGGATTCAATATTTGGAAGGGTTTTCCTTAGCCTTTTGGTCTGAGACTTTAGGAGGGAGATCCTATCACCCTGATCTATCAGTTGGCAGAGTTTGGGCTCATTTGGATTCTTCTTTCATAAGGGCCGATTTATTGAGGGTTTCAGCCTTCTAATGGAGTGTGGCATTCTTCAGCTAGAGGAGTTGGCAATCAGATCTGTTTGTATTGACCTTCATTTCTTATCCAGCCTTTGGAGGCTTGTTTTATATTAGCGGGAGCATTTTGTAGTAGCTCATATCTGTTATCTATTGGAGCCATCTGATGATTATTCCAGATTTTCTCTTCCTATTGTATCTAATTCATGCTTCTATAATAAAGGTCAGATCTATGCTTGTGTTTTCTATATCTTGATTATATTTTGATCTTGCGTGTGTTGGATGAATCTTGTATAAACATCATTTAAATAATTGGAACACTTCGATAGACACCTGCACATCAAACACGTTAGTGGTAGTTAGTGATTCCAAGCAAAAATATTGGTTTGGGATCATTACACATACACAATACACCAGTGTTTTATGTGGAAACCCAAATCGGGAAAAAACCACAAAATGTTTTTTCTTATATGTCTTGAAGAATTACATTCATTGGAAGCACCAACTTCCTTTGTTTTCCAATTGCAACTGGAAGGAGGCTCCAACCCCCTAGTTTCTCAGGCTACAACCTGAGGGAAGCTCCAACTCCCCAATTCTATAGCTACAACAAGAAGGAGGCTACAACCCCCAATGTTCTCTGGCTACAACCGTGTTGACAGGCGAAATCGACCATCCGTCAACTGAGAGAGTGGAACCGGTCCAGGGTTGTCTAAATAACCAGAGCCGTTTGGAATGGACCACCCTGACGAGTTTAACGGCTCCGTTGGCCGCTCTAAGGTCTCCTAAGAAAACCAGAGAGAAATGATCTGAGCTAAGAGATCTTACTAAACTAACTAAAACAAACTAAACTATAACTGAATACAAGAAACTAACTAAAATAAAGGAAACTAGAAACTAATAAAACAACCTAAACTAACTATACTAATCTAACTATATAAACTACTAACTATTATATATACAAGATACTAATTATGATTATAATAACTCAAATCAACTACTTAATTATCAACTATGATATTCCTTATTCACAAATGTACACTATGGACAACCTACAGATTTGATTAAAACCTACAAAACTCATGTGTTCGCTGCCCTGAGACAGCCAAGGATCTCTTTTTTATCTTTTAGGTTTTATGAAAAGGAAATAAAAAACTACTGAAATTAAATGATCTAAAATAATTACTGAAATTAAACAATGTAATATAAATCTAACTAAACTATCATTTTGTATTATACTACTTAATCAAAACAATAAACATCTAACTAATTGACCTGGAAACGCTCCAAGTCTGCCCTGTGTATGATTGCTTCTAAGTTGTTTGGAGGAAGAAGTTCACACCGTTTTGTCCTTAAGCCTTTCAGAAACGATCAGCTATGCTGCTTCTTGAAGTATGTTACAGGACAAACAAGACATAAAAGAAAATCATAACAATTTTCTGATTATAAATTCCTGCAAAAAGGAAAACCTATTATGCAGCAAACTTATATATTATAATCCGATTTATGAAGAAGACAAAGCTATCATTCACAAACAGAATCAACAACT
>ML783009.1:397657-409891 GCA_009831015.1 Picea engelmannii
ATATATATATATATATATATATATATATATATATATATATATATATATATATATATATATATATATATATATATTGCTTAAGTTGGTTTATGCGCCGAGCTATCCACTAGAGTTCAGTGCTTGTAGGCTAGGCTTGTAGGCAGTTTCCCAACTATCCTGCCTTTGCGCTCCGTTGGGAATACCGTAGACAAAACTTGCGGGAAGAAATATTACAGTCCAGTGGATAGCCCGTCTAGCTCAGTTGGAAGAGTGCAAGGCTCTTCACCTTGCGTAGACTTTGGCGTTTTGGTGGGAGGAATTTGATTTGTATTTAGATATGTGATTTTTCTTAGTGTTAGGGATCAACACTGGTGCACTGGTAGGCTACCCACTTACGCTCGGTCCCCGGCTTGTATATTGTTTGACTTGGGCACTGTCTTGTGCGCCTATGGGGAGGTCCAGGGTTTGAACCCCACGGACTTAATACAACTTGGCACATGCCATCCAACCGGTGTGCTATTCCTGGTGCTCATTTTTTTTTCTAAATTGGGGTTTGTGCGCTAGCTCGCGTGGGTGTTTTTCTCATTTTTTTTTTGTTCTTCTCTTCTTCTTTTTTTAACTATTATATATATATATATATATATATATATATATATATATATATATATATATATATCCATCTCTGTTCTTTTGTTTTTTATTATCTCATTTTTTTTGTTTATAGTCGGATGCGTTGTGAAATAGCTTACGTTGTTCTCCTTGGTCATGGCTTGAGTGCTGACTTGTGTAGGTGGATGTGTCGCTACTTGGGACTATGCATTGTATTATTTCTGTATTACTTGGCGCTAGGTCATGTAGAGCACTATGAATGCCCCCCGATGGCTCCTTCTCCCTGTGACTTGGCTTTGATATGTGTTATGTTGTTGAATGTCCTTCGTGGCCAATAGTTGAGGGACTTAGTTTGGAGATTGGACACCAATCTCACATATATTCAAATCATTGTTGGGTAGATATCGCCCTAGGGTTTGAATTCGTGGCGTCTAATCTTGTTTGAGGTATTCTAACTCTAGAATCACAACTTGGTTTGTTCAAAAGATGAATACCATGGACTGGGCGAGAGGTGATGATCGTTGATAAATAATGGAAGAGAGAATGGCTTGCGATGGACAAATGAATCGGTTTGATAACCTTTTACTTTCTTATTCCTTTTATTTATTGAAGAGGTCGGTTACTAGAGCTTTAGCCAAGCTTTTGCTGGTTATTTGAATATTCGGCTCAGTTTGGGATTTCGCCAGTTATTTTGGGGAGGAAGCATGTTTTTTCTTTCTTTTTTTTGTTTCTGCGATTACATTTATTGTTATATCCATTCACCATTGTGTGCAATAATTATCACTATCGTTTGCAATGTAACAACTTCATCTCGGATGACATCACAATTGGAAATAGTGAAATGAGATCCTCATTCGATTATGAGAATACTGAGGAGTTGCTTGGCCCAAGTAAAAGGTTCTACAGTCACTATCATTGCCTAGGTATCTTTTATGTATTTATTGTTTTGCATTGACATTTTGTAAAATACAAATATGGTTAAGACTTGCCTTTGGACTTGTTTGAAATCTCGGATGATAAAAAAATAGGTATTGAATATTATATTATATTTGGTTAATTATGTTGGAAAGAGTATAGAACTTTATTCTTAACTCATTTAGGCAAGTTTGAATTTGATAGGGAATATATTTCATTTGAAGAAAATAATAATAGTTCAAAATAGATTTCTCTTTTATTTATTCTGTCAAAGGGTTTAATTGAAGAAGATGTTGGAATTATTGATATGTAGTAGTTTCCTTTCCATTTATGAAAGTTGTTGGGGAGGAAACATGTGAGAAGAAACATTTCTGAGTGGTGATTATATCTATTTTCTCATCTTGGCATGGTTAAATTCTTTCCTTGGACATTGCAGTCTCTAAGAAATAACATATTAACAACAGATGGAAATGTGGTACTTCTTTTGATGATTGCAGTGTAACATGTGTGCCTTCTTTTTATTACTTTTTCTATATTCCCTTTTTTTTTTTTTTTTTTTTTTTNTTAATCTGTGTAAAATAATTTGTGCGCTTGGCTTGCAGGTTAGGTGGAGCTGGAGCTTGGCCTAGATTTATCTAATTAAGGGTTTCAGGGCCCCTGGACTGCTAGATTTATCTAATTTCTGGGTGGGTATAGTTCCATTCTTACGTTGGGTAGATGGGTAGGTAGGCCCTCAAGGCTCCAGTGCTTCAAACTGAAGCTCGGATACCATGTGTAAGGTTTTGCTCCACAAAGCCTTTTAAAACCATAAAAAAAAAGATTTATTTTAAGGAAATGCTATACTAACATTTTTAATACTTCATAACCAGCATATATAAAATTTATTGAACTAAACATAATAAGCCTACGAACAACCTTATAACACTACATATTCCTTAAATACATAAATTAAAATACCTTCGTCTCATGCTAAAATCCCTCTCTTCTTGTTGGCCTCCCTGCTACTGCCTTGCCCAGCTTGTTGCTTGACCATACCCTGCCCAAACTGACTAACCTCCCAGCCAGCTAGGAGTAGCCTGTCCGACTCCCTAGCTCCAGGATACCGAAAGGAATCCTGGTCCCCATTCCCAAAACCCCCAGCAACCCGGTGCCTCCTGCAATGGTTCACCAAAAAACCCCAAAACAAAACTCCTCACACCCCAGATCCCCCAGAAAAATATGCCACAGAAATATATATCCTCCTCCTCAAAAATGCTTTCTTCCGCCCAAAAGAAAATCCCCCTCCCCATAAGACTCTTCCCTGTCATATCCCCCCTTCACCAACTCTCCTCCCCTTCATTAATTTCCTTATATCCTCCTTTATTATCTTATCCCCCTTCTTTATTATCTTATCCCATTCATTATTATCTTATCCCCTTCTTTTAATGCTTCATTCCCCCCCTGCATACGTAATGTATTTAATTAAATAAATTAAAATTATTAATCCCCTTTAATTCATTACACAACCTTTAATGAGTCAATTGATTAATAAATAAGTAATTAATTAATATTATTAATACTAATAATTGTTTAACTAAAACCATATGGGGACAATTAATTGTCTAATTAATTATGCTTAATAATCCCTATGCAATTTTTAACTAGGGTTGTTACATCAGGTTATCGATGCATGTCCTAATGATCATATCATATATTATGGACAATATGCATTAGAAAATGAATGCCCACAATGTCAAATAAGTATATATCAAACCGATAAAGCGTCAAAGAAGGTGCCTCGCAAATTTCTTCGTTATATTCCGATAATTCCACGTTTAGAGTGGTTGTTCAAGTGCTAAAGTATAACACAGTTTATAGATTTCCATGCAAAGAAAAAAATTCGAGACGATGTTCTTCGAATGCCTGTAGATGGTTCTGTATTGAACTACATCAAAGAAAAGTGGCCAATTTTTAAATAAGAACCTTGTAATGTTAGACTTTCGTTGATAGCTGATGGTGTCAATCCATTTGGAGAGCTTCGTTCTACGTACTCAATGTGGCCTGTTTTTGTTATAAAAAATAACCTTCCTCCTTGGATGTCAATCAAGAGAGAGCACACAATGTTGGAAATGATTGTTCCAGGTATTTAATTATCTTTTATTTTCTTTAAAGTATGAAAAAATATTTCATTTCTTTGTTTCGTGCATGGTAATTATTTATTTTATATATCACGACATCTAGATAAGTATAATTAATCATGCAGTATGTTGAACCAATTAGGTAGGTACCAGGTTAAATATATGAACGTATGTATTGAGCCTCTCATCGATGAGTTGTTGAAGTTATGGGTTGGCGTCACTATGTATGACATCTCTAGATCAATAGGGCAAACACGATTTCAATTCCATGGAAAACTATCATGGACAATTCATGATGATCCCAAGTTAACACATTTTTGTGGTATATTGTTACTTTATTTTTTGATTTAATATTATATATATATATATATATATATATATATATATATATATATATATATATATATTTGTAAATAAGTAGTAAATATTATATTAAGAGCCTGTTGAGCAGAAAAAATGTCAAAGACAACAATGTATGGGCTGCAGTTACTGGACTACCCCAATAGAGGGGAAACCAGTCCAACCAGCCCCCAATTCACAAGTCTAAAAAGGTCACTGGTCCAGTAAAGAAACAAAGTTCAGACTGTCTGTCATCTAAACTATAAGCCTAAGAAAACTTGACAAACAACACTAGATAGCTAGACACCTGGCGCATAGCCTATCCACGTGGCTCAGAGGTCTTCTGTCCATGGTTCTTCTTCGATGAACGTCGGCTGGTCGTCCCAACACTTTTCCTTTCTTTTGCCTCGCCCAGTGTCCTTAGCTTGGCCTCGTCATTCCGCTTCCTCCTTCGTCGCCTCTGATGGTCGCTGCGGTCCTTCCCTTCCTGCACTCGAAACCGTAGCAGGTACCTCCCCTGGAGCAGAGACAACCTAGTCCGAGGATAGCTCCATGTGCATGGTCGAGAGGATGTGGAGGAAAGTCACGGAGTTTTCTTCTGTAGCCTGCAGACGATACTTGAGGTCCGCCACCTCCTTCCTAATCTCAAAAACTAAATCAAACAAGATGCCCAATCGATCCTTGAAGTGCTCGTTGTCAAGGTGGTCTGTGGGGTGGAGGCATGGTCGTTTAGATGCACTATGCGCCAGTGGTGCACTACCCAAACTGCTCGAAGGTCCAGGGAAAGACATTGTTGCTATGAATTGCATTCGGGGGTCCTGTGAGCGGCTCAGATTGAAGAATGAAGAAGCCGAGACTGTGGAGGTGACTGGGCGGCCATGGAGTGAGGGGGAAAAGACTGCGAGGGAGGCCGAGTGGCGGCCATGGATGAGGTTTGAGGATGGGAGGATGAGCAGGTCGACGGTGAGACTGATGGCGAGACCGAGGGTCGATGGGGCTTCCAGGGGGAGCCCCTCTTCGGCCTCCCTCGAAGTCGTTCTTTCATGTGAGCAAGTGAATGATTCTGGACTAGACTGAACCAGAGATGCAAAAAAACAACAGAGACAGCAGCTATGTGAACTTGGTCCTGTTTGCGCCGTGAAGGAAGGAGCCCTTCAGACCGCAAACAGGAAACAATGACCACCGCGACGAGCCAAGCCATAGAACTAGCTGCGGAGGGACGTAGGGTGGCATAAATTTCCATTACCACTGCCATTAACCTAATTTGAGTGCAATTTAATTGCCTGGGATGGCACCAGCCTGCAGCACGAGCCCATCACATGGCTGTGCGTCGCCGTGGACTGTGTCCGCTCCCATCTACCGCCACGAGGAATCCACTAACACCCCATCCAGGGAAGTATCCATTGAGCCAACTTTTCGAATACATTTCTGGAGGATAGGATGATCTGGATTCTGGGCTAAATAGCACCGGAGGTCTGGTCCTCTCCAATCTATGCCCATGTTAGCCAAGTCATCCGCAACCTGGTTCGCCTTCCTTCTGATGTGTGCAGGAATGATCACCTGTTGAGAATGCAACAGACTTACAATGATCTGCAAGCCATGGGAGAGCCTCCAGCTGGGCGAGATGCTATCCGGGTTGGCCCCGTGTAAGATTCTGCGTAGCAAGCCAATGATGACCTTAGAGTCCCCTTCAATGATGAGCTTTGTATAATTATTCTGGGAAGCCATTTGTAGACCTTTAATAAGGCCCCAGAGTTCTGCTACATTATTCGTGGAATGTCCAAGGGGGCCTGCTCCTATGGATAAAATGTGTCCAAGATGATTACGGAAGAACACTCCATAGTCTGCATCTCCCGGATTGCCTTTAGACGCTCTGTCGAAATTGAGTTTGAGGAAATCCTTTGGGGGAGGAGACCAAAGGGATGGGCTACGTAGCAGGGGGGTTGGAGGGGGGGAGGAGGGCTGCTGAGAGGGGGGGAGAGGAGTCCAGTGCCATAGGACGGGAAGCTCGGAAGGAGAGCAAGATAAGTCTGCATCTGACCAAAGTCTAAGACGGAGAGTTTCCATGAGGTTGCGTTGGCATTGTCTCCAACAGTGACCCCAAGGGTGAGACTTATTTCTAAAGATTCTTCTATTTCGTTCTTTCCAAGTTTTCCATAGGATAAAGCTAGGTAAGAGCTGCCAAACCCTGTTGAGGTAGGGAGAACTAAAATCTTGATCTCTCCAATTTAAGAGCGTTTCAATAACACTGTCTCTGAGGCAGTCCGAGGTTCGCATGGTTAACGCTGCTTGATCCCAGATTTGTGTTGTGTAAGGGAAAGTATTGAGTAGATGATTCAAGGTTTCCTCTGTTTCTCCACAAAGAGTTCATATAGAGGGTCCAACAAACCCCCTCTTCCGGAGATTGTCCCATGTGAGAATGCTTGAGTGTGAGACTAGCCAGAGAAAAAGGGTGATTTTCGGCCAATGCTTCAGATTCCAATTTTTTTCCCAAATCTTCATATCTATGGGTTGATCTGACTTGGTCTTAATGTGATAAGCTTCCTGCATGGTGAAGGATCCCTGCGGTCTGTAACCCCATCTAAGTATGTCTTCACCGATGCGTATAGGAATTTTCCGCTTATCCAGCGCTTCTTGGAGATGTGCCAAATCACGATGCAGAGCCAAGTTAATGCGCTCCCTGTCCAGGTGCCAACAACTCCATGTGTCCCCTATGGGGTTGTTCTACCAATAATATGCTACCTTTGTCATGCCCATTCCTATAGCCTGGGCACAAATATCACGAGCCCATTCCTCAGCGTTTAAGGCTGGCCATTGTTGCCAGGAATCCTGCCAGAACAAAGCCGTTTCCCCATTGCCTACCTCCTAGAAAGCATGCTGAGTGACAATCTGACTATTATGCTTTGTCGTCGTCCATATTAAGGATCCTGTGTGATCCCCATTCCATCTAATCAATTTATTCTCTACTGTGTTAGAGGCATATTTCTTCCTCCATAACTTATCCCAAAGATCTGTGGGATTTCTTAACCAGCGCCACCAAATTTTGGTGCTAAGGACCTTGTTCATTATAGATGGATCTCTTATTCCCAATCCCCCCTATTCCTTAGGCCTATAGATCTTTTCCCAGCTGACTAGAGCAATCTTCTTTTCTTTGTTAAGGCCTTGCCAAAGGAAATTTCTTGCAAACTTTTGATGGTGTTGAGAACAAATCTAGGGGCAGCCAGCACAGAGAAAGCATAGATCAGGAGCGCTTGAAGGATGGCTTTGAGCAGAATGAGACGGCTGGGCAGATTTAAAGCTCTAAAGGTCCAGGAGGAAAGCCGCTTGGAGAAGGAAGAGAGAAGGTTCTCCCAAGAGGTGTTCCTAAGGGAGCTGTCAATCAGGGGTATGCCTAGATATTTGGATGGAAGGGAGATTCTATTGAAACCAAGGATCTCCGAGATGTGACACTGAATCGGAGGGGCCATGTTGAAAAAGAAGATTTGAGATTTATCCTTGTTGCATTCCAGACCTGAAGCATCAGAAAAGGTTTGGAGAATATCCTTGAGAGAGTTGGCTTCCCGAGCGGTCGGGCTGCCCATCAAGAGGGTGTCGTCCACGTATTGGTTATGAGAGATAGGGGGGGAAATGCCATGCAGGGGTAGACCAGTCAGAAGGTTGTTTTCCAGGGCTGCATGGATAGTTCTACTGAGCCCTTCTTCCATGATGATGAAGAGGAAAGGGGACAGGGGGTCTCCCTGTCTGATTCCTCTTGAAGGGGAGAAGGGTTTCGAGGGTACCCCATTGATGAGCAGGGAAAAGAAGGCCGAGGAGGTTAGATTTAGAATCCAAGTAACCCAGGTTTGATCAAAGACAAAAGATAAAAGCATTGATTTCATATATTCCCAGCTGAGCTTATCAAAGGCTTTTCAAATGTCCAGCTTTAGAAGCATCCCTGGGGTTTTGGTTTTCTGCAAGGAGTGGATTACCTCATGTGCCAAAATGATGCTATCCAGGATTTGTCATCCTTCGACATAACCCGATTTCTCTAGGGATATGATTGTTGGAAGGATCGACTTGAGTCTTCGAGCGATGAATTTTGTGAGGAGTTTGTAGATGACATTGTAGAGGGCTATGGGCCTGTATTGCTTGGGTCTATTTTCTTGCCCTTATTTGGGGATAAGGGCAAGAAAAGTTGCATTAAAAGCTCAGAGGACCTTTCCCGTGATCCTTGAGTCTTCCAAGATTTCCCAGACCTCTGTGCGAATCATCGGCCAACAATAGTGGAAGAAATCGCTGGTGAAGCCATATTGGCCCGGGGCCTTGCATTTGGGGGTATCCTGGAGCGCTTGATCTACTTCCTTGATGGTAAAGGGTCTGAGGAGGGCTGCATTTTGTTCCGGGGTCACCAGGGTAGGCACGTGCCTTATAATTTTGTTGATTGCTTCATGTCTATCAGTTATGGGTTCCATGAGAAGGTCTTGGAAGTATTCAACCAAATTTGTCTCCAGGTCCTCATGGGAATGAAGAGTCTCCCCTCCCTTTGTTATGAGATGCATGATCTTATTGGATTTCCTTCTTTGAATAGTAGTTCGGTGGAAGAATTTAGTGTTGCGTTCCCCCTCCTTGAGCCATTGTATACGCGACTTCTATTTCCACAGTATTTCTTCCTGTCCTTTTGTTTCTGTGATATGTTGGTTTACTTTGATTTCCTGGCTTCTGAGCTCCTCTGTGAGTCCTTGCTCTCTAATTCTGCGCTGAATCTCTTCCATTTGCTCCATGAGCTATTTTTGCGAGTCAAAGATGCTGCCAAAAGTGTGCTTGTTCCAGAACTTCAGCTTTTGTTTGAGATTTTTCAGCTTTTGCTGGAATCGATACATCTTAGATCCATAGGAGATTTCTGCCTCCTTCCACCATTATTGAATGTTTTCCTGGAAGTCTGGATGATCGAGCCAAAATTTTTCAAAGAGGAAGGGTTTCTTTCCTGGAGTGGCCGAGACATCCAACCATAACTGTATGGGCCAGTGGTCTGATCCAATGCAATTTAAGATACCAGATTCCATTGCAGTGTCGTCCATCATGAGTGGCTCCAACACAAGGAAGAGGTCTAGTTTGCAGGTGATCTGGTGTAGTCCTATTCTTCTATTGGACCATGTGTGAATGCCATTGTTGGTCTCTAAGTCAATCAGCCTAAGGTCATCTATTAAACTGTTGAAGTCGTTAGAATCCCGGTCCAGTCGACGTGATCCTCCTTTTTTTTCCTCCAGGCTGCGGATGATATTAAAGTCGCCCCCCACTATCCATATGTGGTGATGTGTGAGGTTGGACAAGTAATTTAGACTTCTGAGGAAAACCTTTTTGTCTCTTGGAGTGGCCGGTCCATAGACGCTTATTAGATGTCCTGGCTTGTCTGAGCCGATGAGTCTATAATCAGCTGTTATAGACCATCTAGTGGTGCAAATGTTTTCCAGCAGTACAGTATTGGTGTTCCAGAGGATAGCCAATCCTCCAGCCGTTCCTGCAGCATCAATTGAGACCACTCCTCCTTGCTTCCAATAATAAGGGAGTAGTCGATTAATGTCCTCTGAGGTACATTTTATTTCCTGTAACATCACAACATCCGGTGCTTCTGCTATGATCAGTTCTCGTAGCAGTTTCTGCTTGCTACGTCCATTAAGTCCTCTGATGTTCCATGATAAGAGTTTCATTATGACTGAGGGGGGGGGAGAGGGGGGAATCTATCCGAGATCAGGTGAATCTGCCCTGAATTTACCATAAATCTTCCAATTCTCTGTATGAGTTTGTTTGTCGATTTTCGTCCCCGTTTTTTCTCGTCCTTTTGAACTTTATTTGGGTTTTTTGTCTGACTACTCTGGATGCCCAAGGCTTTGCTAGCTCGAGCTGAGGAACCTGCAGAGGAGTTGAGAAACACTTTTTTCACCTTCCTGAGTTGATCCCTGGGTATAGTATAAAGTTTTTGATGTCTATAGGCATGTTCAAGGTGCTCCAGATCCACTCCCGCTAGATCCTGTTCTTCCAGCTCCATTTCCTCATCCCCATCCTCTATCTCCTACTGCTCAAGCGAATCCCTCTACGGGCTAATGGGGGGAGGTGCCAACTCCTTGTTCTTCGCTGACTGTTCAGTCACTGGGATTTTCATTTGAGATGTAATAAGCTGGGGTGGTGGATTCATAGGTGTTGGGTTTGGAGATTCTTCCGGGTTATCTTGTAAAATTGCAAACTTATTGCTAGTGGAAGGATCTTTACTTACCTAAGTTGGTTTCTTTCTGCCTCCCTGTCGTCTTCGCCCTGCTTGTTGCGTAAATCCTTCCTTGTCCTTGTCGTTGTCTGTATTCCCGTCCTTGCGAGTCATGTTGAGGGGGAACTCCCTGACGAGATGTCCATGCTCATGGCATTTCCGACAGTAGAAGGGAATATGTTCGTAATCAATGGTTTGAGTCCAATCCTCATCATGATATTCCAGCGTAATGGACCCCGGAAGTGGCTTACTATGTTCAAATAAACACAGATTCTTGCATATGATGTGTAGCATCTCTGCTTGGTTGCTTCAGAGGATTTGACATATATACCAATGGTGTTGCCTATGCCTGCTAGAACTTCCTACAACCAGAATTCCTGGGGAAGAGAATACAACCTGATCCAGACCGGCACATGGGTGAAGTCCTCCTTTTCGGGGCTGAACTTTTCTGTCCAGAATCTCAAGAAGAGTCCCGCCGAGTTGAAAAAATAGGGCCCTCCATCAAAGATACGGTTTCTGTCTTCTAGATTGTGGAGGATGATCGTGAAAAAACCCTTCGATCCCAGTTGGAGGTCATAGTGACCTTTTGGTCTCCACCAGTACTGTATCCATTTAACCAGATCTCGCTCCGAGGGACATAGCCCTAGAAACTTTCCGATCAGGGAATTATCTCTCATGTATTATTTCTGCTCCTCTATATGGGGCGAGTTTATGACATATTTTGGGGCCTGTGGTGCTTGCGGAATGCACTTACCGGGGATCCAAGGGGCCGAGGCACTTGCATAGGTATTTTCCTTGACCGGATCCATATCCGTGTCCCGATCCTTGAATGTTCCATCGACTAGCAGTTGCGCGCGCATATCCGGAGGCGTTTCAAAGGTTGGCCTCCTCACTTTGTTTGTCAGATCTTCATTTGCCATGACTCGGCTATAGGAGACGCCATTCGGTGCCCCCCTCTGGCTATGCGTAAGCCCCTGTGGGGCCGCCGTCTTGTGGGCACAGTCCTCTGCGGCTGTCAGTGCCTAAACCCTAGCTTCAGAGCTCGTTTCTATCATCTTAATATTATATATATTTATTGAAAAAAACATGCATTATTTTAAATTGTAACTCTAATTTGACGCTACATTTATTCATATATCTTGTAGGTCTTCAAACAAAGGGTAAATTTGCATACCCAGTTTTTGGTCTGAGGATAAAATATCGTCGTTCAAGGAGTTTAGCAAAGGAAATGTTTGATGAGTATAGGCACTTTCTTCCTAAGAACCATAGTTATCGAACTACAGACAAAGCAAAATTCAATGGTAAAGAAGAAAACAAAAAAAAACTATGAAGAATGACACCTCACCTATGGAACTTGGAATATATTAGAAATCGTCAAGGTACGCAAATTATTTATGCATGACCTATTATATAAATCTTTGGTTAATTTCATTAGTATTAATTTCATTTTTTCCCATTAATTAGTGTTAATTTAAATTTGTTGATGTTTCATGAATGTCGTTAAGGCACGAATGGGCTTCCACGAGGAATGAAAAGTTACCCAATGCAATTTAGTAGATTTCCATACTACGAGCACCTACAAATAGTCCATTTGTTTGATACAATGCATATTGGGAAGAACATAACAGAATTGTTATGGCAGACATTAGATGGAAGGACTGACAAAGAGAGAATTGGAAAGATTTGTTGTGACATCCGGGAAGCTAATCACACCTTGCAAAGTGTTATTATTAATTCTAATGGCGATGGTTGTGAACAAAATACTAGTCTTCCTTGGTTATTGACGGAGAAACAAATCAATATTGTAAAAGAGGTCATTTGAAAAATTAGGTTTCCGACGGGGTTTTCGTTGAATATACAAAACATCTTAACTAAAAAAATGTGATTTTGGCAAGGTTAAAACACATGAATGGCATACATTCATTAAGGTAATTAGTAGGTTATAATATATTTCCTTATTGGTATGCATTTTTTGGAAACAAATAATAATTATTTGTTTTTTGTTATAGTATGTTCTACCTTTATCTCTCCCAAACG
>ML783009.1:410346-432099 GCA_009831015.1 Picea engelmannii
TATGGTTGAGGTATATATGGTATATCAATGCATGGTGTATATTAGTCAATATCTACCTAAATTAGCAGAAAATATGAATGTGCCTCGCATTTGGCATCTCGACTCCATCAACAAATTTGAAGGGGAGTTCCTATTGGGGAAAGATAAAATGAGGACTGTGAAAGGTAATTATTATATGTTGACTTAGATTTAATATATTACACATTTATTAAATTATTCATCTATTAACAATAACAAATTAATGATATTAAATTGTTATGCTATCATATAGTTGCTCGAGAGTGAGATGCTTTACATTTATACATTGAAAACAACCTTGATTGGATGGAGCATTGGATAGAATGTACTAAAGAATACTTTGGTAGGTTATCATGGGAAGGGGTGAGTAATATGATTAAACCAGCGCATCGTCATCGAGATCAATTTCCTAATCTTACATCAAGGCAAGTTGATTTAGCCTTTGGTTTAAAAGATAAACAGGTAAGTTAAATTTATTACCCACATTTTCCTAGTTGTTTCCCAAATTTTCAATGTATTTGGTTTGTTTAATTATTAAAATATATATTTAGTAAGTCCTATATGAGGATTATTAATTCACAATTTATTTTTTACTTATTGTCTATGTTGCAGTTGAAACATCACAAGGTTGTGTGGTGTAATGGTCGCAAATTTCGTATCAAAATGTTGGATGATAAGATGAAAACCTCGGATTGTGGGATAAATGCAGTGTTTAAGGTCACCAACATTTCCTCTAGAAGTGACAGAAATCCAGAAGAAACTAAGAATAGGTACTATGTCCATTTGGAGGATATAATTGAGTGTAATTTTAATTCCTTTAAAATAGTTTTATTTGAGGTTAAATGGTAGAGGCTACGGATGCATGAACATGATCCTAAAAGAACTGTTATTGAGAATGATAATGGATTTACCATGGTTAATACAAGGGCATTTGAACCGGGTATAGAGCCTTATGTTCTTCCCAGTCAATGTGAGCAAGTATTTTACTCAGAGGTACCTGGTAAAGCAGGTTCGTCATACGTTGTTAGATATGATCCAATAGGAAGACCAGTAAAGTACAATAATGTAGCCAAGGATGAAGATAATAATGAGGAAGAAGATCATGATTATGAATATCAAGAGCAGGTGGCTCATGTAGTCGATGTGTCAGACAAAGAAGTTGAAGAAGTTGATCATCCAAATGTAGGAGATGACGATCTCATTGATGATATTGATAACTATAGTAGAGAAAATGATGTTGATGATGATGTTGATATGAATGAGCCTTTCACCAATATTGATTCTGAACCAGATCCTGATACAGATGTTGAGCTGGATGAAGAAGAAGATGACTGATATTTCATTGTTGAAAAGAAGAGGTATGTGTTTATATCTTTTATATGATCTTTATATTTTTTTATTTTGTATAATATAGTATATGATACATGTTATTTAGAATTTAAAATTAGGTAATATGGGGAAATTGAGATTGATGTGAGGGGGAGGGGAGGGCATAATTAGAGCTTCCACCTTCACGTCGTTGCCCTGTTTAGTAGAGAATGAACTATTCTCGAAACCAAGAGGAGCTATGCATGACTACGCCTAATCATACCAACAATGTAGTTATTTCCATCATAAATTCATCATTATCATTCTCAAAATTATCATTCTTCAAATATCTTATACAAATTTTACAAGGAAATTGTACTAGGACTAGACACAGGCAACAGTGACCTGTGAATGGGGCCAACATTGAAATTTTTTCAAACTATTTCTGAATGAATTGAAATTTTACATGGATAGACTATTCGCATGGATTAACGATATGGGAGGGTTTATGGACTCAAATTTGACTCACATGCCCACTTTCTTCCATCATTAATTCATCATCTAAACCCTAAACCCTTGTTTTAGTCGTCACCCTTCATAAATGTTGTCACCCAATGATCATTATATCAAAAGGTTGGAGGCATGTGGTCATTGGGATCATGAGGCTTTATAACCCCACGGTAACAAGAGACATTAATAGATCAACTTTGACTATATTGAAAGGTGCGTGCAATTGAAAATATTTCCATGAAATGGGGCCAACGTTGAAATTTTTTCAGTTTGTGCTTGTATGCACCAAAACTTGACATGGTTATAGTATATGCATGCCTTGAAACTATGGGAGGTTTTCGAGACTCAAATACGACCCACATGAATTACTAGGACAAGACACATGGAAGAAGACTCAAATGATAGGACAAGACACATGGAAGAAGACCTTATGAGTTACTCTTCTCAACACTCCCTCTTAACGAGGAAGGGATTCTTCACCAACCCCATCTTATCTATGAACTTCTCAAACTTTTGTCTTCTCAGTGCCTTGGTAAATATGTATGCCATATGATCATCAGTCTCAACGTATTGAAGCCTCATGACCCCCTTCTGCACACAATCTCGTAGGAACTAATAACATATGTCTATATGCTTGCTACGATCATGAAACACATGATTCTCAGAGAGCTTGATGCCACTATGATTATAACAATGTATCACTGTAGCCTCCAACTCCACACTGAATAATACAAAGAACAACTTCCTCAACCATAATGCCTCACATGTTGCCACGTATTCTACCTCAACATAGCTTAATACCATGATTTATGCTTCCCGTTGAACTAGGAAATAATTCCCGATCCAATGTCGAAGCAAAAACCTGAAGTGTTCTTCCTGCCCTCAGTACATCCTGCCCAATCAACATCTGTAAAACCTGACAATATCACTCCACCATTGTACTCATACAACAACCAGTACTCCATTATACCTCTCAAGTACCAAAGCACATGCTTCACAGCTATCCAATGCACTCTTTGAGGGTCCACTATGAACTGATTTAGGGATTTGACTGCAAAGCTAATATCTGACCTAGTGTTGACTAGATACATGAGTGAACCAATCAACTGATGATATATAGTGGGTCGGTCAAATTTCTATGAACTAGACACATCAATATTACAACCTTCAATCCTCATTTTCTTGTTGTTATAAGGATCATTTAATTTCAAAAATAAAAGTTAATTAGTTAGAGAAAGGAACACCTCTTGTTTCTATTATTTGACTTCTTTATTTTAGCCTTTCTTTTTGGAATCATTTATCCATCTAAATCTTAGTCCATAGCTAGGTTGAAATAGAATTTTGTTTGATGATTTGAATTTAATAATTCTAATTTCTAATTAGGAGGTTCATTTTGATAAAGAGGAATTTCCTTTTGCGCCTTAAGTATTTGTCTTCATTTGAACTAGTATGTCAATTCAAATTCTTTTTAATTACAAACATTTCTATTTAAGGTACATTTCCTTCTAAATTTGGTTACACCACAAGTATACACACTTCACTCCATAATTGAATGCTTGGTTCATGACCCCAATCTCAGTCTAAAATCAACAATCTAACTTAACTCATTAAATCCCCAATTGGGGCCAAAAGAACTTTGTAGTTAAGCTAGTGTTGTGGGGATATGAATCCAAATAATTCATCACAACCATTTACATTTGAAACATAATGGTTAACCAATTAGGGAGATTAAAATCCTTTCTGTAGGATATGGTCAAGACCTATTTAGCAACAAGCATACCCTTTAGAGTGGATAATGCCAAGGTTGGGACCAGATCAGGTTTGATTGAGACTCCTAGCTCTTTAAATAATGAATATTCCATGACCATTTGATTTCATATTGAAGGAAAGGTAACATGTTTCATGCATCTATGAAGAGGTATCTTAGTGGCCATTCTATTAGGCTTCTATCAAGGTGGCTCTTGTATGAGGGAGGACACCTAAGAYRTATTTCTAYGGGCCTCGAKATTTCATCACCCTTTGTCTCCTAGTTATAACAACCTCATTTATACCTTCACTCATCACCATAGTGGATTTCATCACTTCTCATGGTAGGTGTTTGGAAAKCCCTCATCCTTCTCTTTATTCTCTTTTCTCGGTGGGCCCCCAATGATTTAGATGGAAGAGTTTGGAAGAGTTATAGTCTAGGCCTATTTGAGTGCTTTTAGTTTATCTTTTGTCTAGAATCTTGTTTATTTTATAAGATAAAATATTAATTAATACATTGACATTATGATTCAAACACACTTGAGACCATTTGTTGCACCACCTAAGCATGTAGTATCTTGGTTTGATAACTTCTATTCTTCTATGGTTGTTCTTGAGATTCTAGTTCTTTGATAGATTAATTACACAATTTAAAGAGCTATTATCACCTAGGAACTGTTCCCTTATCAAGGGAAACTACTTCTAGACCACCCTCTTAGGGGTGCATTCATGATGCTTTGATGAACTCTTTTTCTTATTTCTTCTGATTCAAACTTGATATTCTAGTTTTCCCATCATATATAAGATCATCCAACCTTACATGACCACATGAGATATTTCAGATGTATATACCATGGTATATTATCTCCTATGATTTACACCTCATGGGTATACTATGTCCAAGGAGGGTTATAGTGATCGATATTTTATACCATGACATGATACTTTAATGCCAAAGATATTGTTGATCATAAATGACATATTAATTAACCTCATACTTTTCTAAATGCATCATAATAATAATTTGAAATAAATAAAAAGGGTGAATTAGGAGATCAAAGCCTATTATAGGGGTTAAGAGTCATAGTGTATCAGAAGGGTCAATCTATTATGATGTTACTATGTTCAGAACCATAATGTATTCATCTTTTAGTGTGTTTGAGGTCACACTATGTTCACTGGAGGTGATTGTTTCAAGAGTCATAGGGATCATAGGGTATACCATGTTCAAGTTGATATTGATTGGGGGTTATCATATAATAGGGATTCATTGTGTTCAAAGTCATAATTATTAGGAGGTGATTTCATCTAGGATCAAATGGATCAATGATCAAATTCTATTAGGGGGTTATATATTATATATATAATATATATTATTTATATAATATATAATATATATATATAATAAAACAACAAAAAATAAAACAACATACAAACAAAACAAAACGAAATTCAAATCGCACAGCCACTACACTCGTGCACAGAGCTACTCGCACTCACCTCCATAATCGCACACCACTATACACAGGAGCACGGATTTGGATCACGCACAGAGCTTCTCACATTCACACACCTTTATACACAGGAGCATGGATTTGGAGCACGGAAGGGAGAGGAGGATAGGAGAAGGAGGAGAAGGAGGGAGAGGCGAATGGGAGGAGGCTAGGGCATGGCCATTTGCATGCAGAGTGGAAGGGGGAGAAGGCGGAGAAGGAGGGAGAGGTGCACGGGAGGAGGGCACATGGGAGGAGGCTAGGAAAGATGGATTTGCAGAGGAGGGCACACGGATTTGTAGAGGAGGAGGGCACACGATTTTTCACCGGAGGAGGGCACATGGCTGGAGGAAATAGTTTGACTTCTTTCTCCTATCTCTTGAGTGTGCATGCTAATTTTTTGATGAAATGCTTGATAGAATGCTTGATGAAATGCTTGATAGAATGCATGATGAAATGCTAAGTCATCCTTTTAAAATGCTCCAATCGTACCCTTAGCACTAGGCTCATAATCGGTTTCAAAATTGAAGAGCCCTAACCATAATTGTTTACAACTCACACATGACCAATCCCCTTGATTGTGCAATGAGAAGAAAAAATCCCCATGGGAGTAGTGTTTACCCTAGCCATTAAATGCCTCGACACTTTGCTTCATCACTTCTTATCACATAATTGATTTAGGGGATTAGAAGTCAACTTTGTTTTTCTTCTTATCCCTACTCTCCATCATAACTAAGTCATCAAATTTCCTCATGATTTCATGCCCAACCTTCTATGCCCATGAAATTGTAGCATAGGTTAGTCATACCAGTTGACACTTTCATTTTCTAATCAATGGTAAAGTTGACAATAATGAATGAATGTGTAAACACTTTAAATTCAAAGGAAGTGATTAGACACTTGCTTCTTGGATGATTTCTTCTTTTGCAAATGGTGTCTAGGAATGGTAGGATTCCTCTTCCCAAGTTAGAATTTTTCCAGTTAATTAATGAACATTTTGTTGATGATTAAGCCTAGTAATCCTAGAATCATACCATGGAATTCCTAACTATATTTTGCATTGCCTCATGTTCTAGTATTCAATGGGCCATGACCCAATGTTACATGTAGAGCTAATTCTTAGTTCCTATGTGGATTTTTGTCCAACACTAGACCTGGATATAGTAAAACCATTTCTTTAAGTTTCTAGGTATCCCCTTTTGTTTCTAGGTCTCTCCTAAAAATCTGTGGGAAGTGGTGGTGCAACGATAGAGAGGAATATTAAGAAGTGAATCACTAAACCTTCATCATTGGAAACTAAGTTCCAAATCTATACCAAATTTTTATCACCACTCATGTTTACTACTCTTATTGTTAGGTCCCTTCTAAGTTTGCCCAAGAACATCTTGAAAATTTATTTACGCCAAGTCAACTTATAGGATAGGATTTCACTGAGCTAGTTTGTTTTTATGTTTTATATCGAGAGATTTTAGGGGAATGGGAATTATTAGAACTAGGGTGCGAACTCAAGTGTTGTGTGAAAAGTGGGTGATTTGAGTCATGGAGGGAAAAGAGGCTTAGAAAAGTCTCCTTAAGAATCACATTAGTTAAGGGATTCCATTGGGGAAAAAAGCATGGCAATACATTTCCTAACAAAATAACTTGGTACAAAGTATCTATAAATCCAATGAAGCGATCAAACCTTTCTTCGCCTAGAAATAATCCTCTCTCAAAACTAGGCTCTCTTTTAATGAACATTTCTTGTGGTGATCAACTTTAATTATTATTGCAGGTAATCCTTTGGTTTAGTCCTACTAATTATTATCCCTAAAGTTGTTTCATTTAGGCATCCATACAACCAATGATATGTTTAATGGCCTGGCCAAAAATTGGCTACTTGTGTGGGACAATCTTAAGGGAAAGTTAACCCTAGTTAATACTAACAAGATTATCATATAAATAATCTATGAGCTTATTCTTAAAGAATTTTTGTTAAATTTAAGTATCCCTAAAACTCATACTTATTGGTGTTGGGATGCGAAATTGGGTGCATCCATGACATTTCACAACTACAATTCAACCATGGGGTACAAGTGGCTTTTCTCTAATCATTTGAAGGTCATTTGAATTAAATATGACAACTGAAATCTAAGCAAAGAGCATGGTTGTTTTTCCTAAGAATCGTATGGAAACCCATTCTTGAGCCAAAAAAGCATTTTTTACATGGAGCCTTGTTGTGGGAGGCATACCTGCAAATAAAATACTCAAGTACCTAAAGGTGAAAAAGGCATCTCAAGAGTGTTAGGAAAGTAAACACTTCCACGCTAAACCTATTCCCTTCTTGATCCTAATCCCTTTTGGGATTTTGTAATTGGGGTGGCAAAAATAACTCTTTAATTATATTACCTTGAAAGGGCTTTTCATTTCGTCTATACCTTTCCATACCCATGCGCTACAGAATAATTTTCATCTTTCATTTTTTCTGTAAGTTCTCATATTAATCATCAAAAGATTTTTTACACTATGTGTTCCCTCTTGTTAGAATTGGAAAACATACACTTATATGTCTTTAAACAAAATTTAATATCCTTGGTTTCTTAATAATGTATTTTGATATGCTTTTCTTATCTTGGTTTTTTGAGTCACACACCTATTATTTCTTCGACAACATGGATGAAATCTTTGCAACTATTTTCTCTTGAAGAGTTTGAATACAATTCTATTTCTTGTCTTCTATGTTCTATGATCCATGGTTGGAAGAGGAGGTAAATCGTTGGCCTTGATTATGGAGCCTAACCCCGAGGGGATAAAGAGAGTTGAACTCATGACCTCCCCAAATTTTGGGGAGATATCTCATGTTTGGCTCATGAATGCTTGAGCTAACCCTCAGGGCTTCTATGTTCTCCAATATATTGCATGGTAGCAATGTGGGTTCTCCACAGTTATTTATTATCAAGGAGAGGTTTTCGTGATAAGCCAATACCCTCTACATCAAGGATGGTTAGGTTGCTAAAAACATTGTGGCTATATGTTGCTACAAAAAAGAGGCAACAAGCATCTAGGTGTGGAGGGAGCTCACCATGAATTGAACTTGGGTCATCGTTATGGCAACTGCTTCGAATTGCCTCTAGACCATAGTGCGACGGGTGTGCATGCACACACACAAACATATCTTGCAAATACTATATTCTCCATTATATTTCTTTGGATCCTATTCCCTTTAGGGGTTTTCTAACTGGAGTGGCAGAAATAACTCTTTTTAACCTCAATTGATGAGTCTTGTTGACAATTCTTGCACATGTTATTACCTTTTGATTTGGGTTTGTGTTTCTATCTTTTTCCAATGATCGTTTGTTGATGTGACACCCCAGTTTTGATCCCTAGACTAGTAATGTAAATGTATATGATGAATGTCTAGAAGCCAAAAAATTGTAATTTGTAACTTGATGTTGAATGCTAATATAAAATTTAAATACATCACAGGCTACAGAATATGAAGGACAAGATCGGGGGACTATGATTCCACAAGCAGGGAAATGTAAGGGGGATTATAAGAGGTTTGAGGGGCTAAGGGGGGAAAGACCTTGGCTAGTGACATTTTTCATCACCAGGGTTTGAGTCTGAGTAAGGTCCCTTGTGGCTTTATCCAGTTTTTGATCCCTTGAAATATTTGCGTCTTGGGTTGGTCCAGCCTCGGTCTTAGGGGCAATAAAAGGTTCAACCTTACATGAGAAAATATTAGCCTCAATCCTTGTAGCTAACTCTTTGGCTTCTTCAAGGGTCTTTAGGATATTTTCCTTGACCATAAAACCCAAATGTCTTGGGAAGGCCTTGGTAAAAAGGAAAATAAGGTGATCTCTTTCAGGGAAAATATTGCTAGGAATTCGTTGAAGCAACTTCTCAAATCTAGTGTTAAACTCTTTGACAGTTTCATTCTCATTACTTCTTATCTCAGTAAGTTTTTGCAACAACATATTAGGGGTTGGTCCAACCTCAGTCTTGAATAAATTAATATCAAGAAGATTTATTTAGGGAAACTTTATGGAACTTATGCAACTTTATGCGACTTTGTGCAACATGCAACTTTATGCAACAATGCAACTTATGCAACTTTACACAAATTTATGCAACTTTACGCAACTTTACGCAACATGCAACTTTATGCAACTTTATGCAACATGCAACTTTATGCAACAATGCAACTTTACACAACTTTATGCAACATGCAACTTTATGCAACAGTGCAACTTATGCAACTATGCAACTATATGCAACGTATGCAACTTTATGCAACATGCAACTTTACGCAACAATGCAACTATGCAACTATATGAAACTTATGCAACTTTATGCAACATGCAACTTTATGCAACAATGCAACTTATGCAACTATGCAACTATATGCAACTTATGCAACTATGCAACTAGTATATGCGACTTATGCAACTATATGCAACTTATGAATGTGTGACCTATATCCTCCTAATGCAACTTATGAATGCAACTATATCCTCCTAATGGCTCTAAGTTCCTTCTTAGAGGCCTTGAGAGCCAACTATGATGCATAAAACCTGTGAATGGTGCCCATATGGTGTCCTAATAGCCATTATTATTATTTAAAGCATACCAATGTTGCCCATATTCCTAATTGGAGGCCTTGACCTTGGTCATTAAGCACATAAGGTTCATTTAAATCCTAATTCCATTTTCTCCTTCCCTTGATTATGGTACAAACCTAAACTCCCATATGTGATGTGAAAAAATACTAATGGTGTCCAAATCCCACCTCGAGGCCAAATATCCCTTAAACATTATCTACATGATCATTCAATGGTTAGTTCATAGACCTTGAAGTGAAGAAGATTCTATTGGACCTAAGTGTTACACATTATTTTCACCATCCCTATGACCGTTAATGATGTAAACCTATCTGTTGCCTTCAGAGGGGTCAGTGGCCTGAGTTCCTGAAGAGAGAAGGGAGAAGAACTTATCTTGAGAAAAGAAGTTGCATTTTCCCTTGTAAAAACCTGTAAAAAAGGAAGTTCCCAGGTTGCTATATAGGCAAGGTGCGAGAATGCCTGATTCTTGCAGGTTTCACCATAGCTAGGGTGCAAGATGTTCGCAGGTTGCTCTATAGGTAGGGTGCGAGAATGCCTACACATGGGAAAAACAAGTGTTTTCTCGAATCTTCTAGAAGGAGAAACTTCTATGGTGAGGTGACATCTGAATGATTTGGATCTTACTCGCTTTCATGATTTAGTGGGATCATCCTAAGCTCCTCATCTTATCCTCTTCAACTTATAAAAGGAGAGGAGTTCTCATGGAGAAAGTTAGCTTGATCTTGTAGCTTTGGTTAGCTTGGAGCTTTTGGGATTGGCTAGAGTGGTTTTGAGTTTTTCTTTTGTCAAGATAGATTGTAAATACTATCAGATATGTTCTCTAAGAATTCTTGGAGTGAAAGTGTGTGGGGAATGAAGGACAGTTGGAAGGGACCTTACGACATCAAGGCCATGGTTGTAATCTCTCTTTCACATTTAATATTATACAGTAATATGATTCTTTCCTATAAAGCTTGTTTTGTTTTATTGTATGATTTCTTGATCACATACATAGGTTTATATTGAGTTTATGCTATTGCTATCACTTTGGTTGGTCGCGTTCTTTAGTAGGTTCATCATTGTATGAGCGTTGGAACAGAGATAGGATGGCGATGGCAAGAGGAAGCGACATTTAAACGGTATGTCACTCATTCCTCTTTAGTTAGTAAATTCAATATCTAAAACTTAAGGAAAGCATCATGTTCTGGTGTGTTTTGTTCTAGATCTAGGTGGATCTAGGGAGATCAGTTAGTGTTCGTACCTACCGATTTGTCCGATAACACTAAGGTACCTGTTTCCTCTCCTAGCCATGGTACACACCTTGAGCCCTATTCTTATTATGAAAACATACCAATGGTTCCAAAGATACCCTACATAGATCTTGTGTGGTTGTTTAAGGACTACATCACAAATATCAGCCTTGATAAGATTCAAATAGGGCTTAAGCAGCTTATGTTCTTTGCTATACATTATGCCCAAAACTTGTGAATGGTGACCATATCCCACCCAAATTCCATATATCCCTTAGAGAGGATATGTATGGTGGTTTGAGGCCTTGTTCATGGCCATTAAGATCAAGAATATTTATTTATGGCCTAAGGCCCTTTATTTCCTCCCTTGGCCATGGTATAGGTCTTGAAACCCATTCTTTTTATTCAAAACATACTAATGGTGCACATTTTCCCAAATAGAGGCATTTTTCATGGCCATTAAGCATAAAAAAGCTTCATTTAGGGAAGAAGGCCCTGATTTTCTTATCTTGTTGATGATATAAACCTTGAATTACATATATGGTGCAAAAAAAAACCATAATGGCACCCATATCCCACTAGATGGTAAAATATCTCTTAAATAATATCTACATGGTTATTTGAGGCCTAGTTCATGGCCCTTGAATTTGAGAACTTTCATTGTGAGCTTAATGTTCTCGTTTTCTTCCCCTAGACATGGTACAAGCCTTGAGAACCGTTCTTATTATGAAAAATCTATTCATGGAACCAAATATCCCACACAGAGGCTAAATATTTTTGGAACTATATGCAACTATATGCAAATATGCAGCATGCAACTTATGCAACTTAAGCAACTTTATGGAACTTATGCAACTTTACACAACTTTATTGCAACTTATGAAACTATATGCAACCATATGCAACTTATGCAACTATATTGCAACTATATGCAACTATATGCAACTTATGTAACTTATGAAACTAGGTGTGGCAATTTGAACTTTATGCAACTATATGACGGATAGGTGTGGCAATTTCAACTTTATGCAACTAAATGCAACTATATGCAACTGTGTTGGTACCAAAAAGGTATATTGGCACAATAAATTATCTTCTTGTTTTAACGAGTGTCGGTACCATCAAATAGGTATATGTCAGATCTATCTTCCTCGAATGATGATCAAGATATAGTAAGAGAGGTTGAAAGTGAGACGTGTTGTACTAGATCTATCGGTTCTAGATCAACTAGGTTGGAAAAGGTAAGGAAACGATTTTGTACCCGCATGCAATTTTTTATTGCCAACGGAGGGTCGTGTAATTATGATGCTGAGAGAATAGGTGACATTGAGTTTCCCTTGAGGTATAAACATCTAGTGCAATGATGGGGACCTAAGGAGCTACCTAAAGTGGACACAGATTTCTTCATCGGTGGGAGAATGTTTCGCATTGCTCCTTCGTCCTTACATGGATTGCGGTTATTTTCCATGGATGGCATAAAGGTAGGCTATGGCACTATAACTGAATTGATGGAGTATGTTGGACCATTATACAAATACAATCACTGGTTGATGTTGGTCCGATATACACAAAGTATGCAGAGATACAGAGTTTCCAAAAATTATATACAACTACTAGATAACAATCAAAATAAAGGGGCAACTATGTATATTGATGGAACGCCAAAAGATACTGGAAACATTGCGGGCTTTATAAATAGTACACGACTAGTGGCAACAACTAAGAAACTGAATTGCATATTTGAGGCATGTGAAGCAAATCATATATTTGTATGTGCAACAAAAAAAATAGTTCCATGTGAAGAGTTGTTGATCAATTACAACTTAAATCGAATAGATGGAGAGTGTGACTGTGGAAAGGCACCCACTTCGCCTCAACAAGTAAATGTTAAATACAGTAAAAAATTATGACTACAACAACTAAATTTTTGAAATTTCAATATTTATTTTTTTCTGTTATTACTGCAATATTTCATTTTCTTAATGTTACAGGTGAATTTCATAACTTTTATTGATTGATTTATTGTGTCTAGGGTGACCGTGGTAGAAAATCACCTGCTACATCTCTCCAGGGTGACCATGGAAAGGCACCCACTGTGCCTCAGGAAGTAAATGTTAAATATAGTAACAACTTATGACTACAACAACTAAATTTCTGAAATTTCATTATTTGTTTTTTGATATTACTCCAATATTTCATTTTTTAAATGTTACAGGTGAATTTCATAACTTTTGTTGATTGATTTATTGTGTCAACTTTTGTCAGGGTGACCATGTCCAAGTTTCACCCGCTACATCTCTCTAGGGTGACCATGGAAAGGAACCCATTGTGCCTCGGAAGGTAAATGTTAAATACAGTAACAACTTATGACTACAGCAAATATATTTCTGAAATTTCATTATTTTTTTTCTGATATTACTCCAATATTTCATTTTTTAAATGTTACAAGTGAATTTCATAACTTTTGTTGATTGATTTATTGTGTCAACTTATGTCCAGGGTGACCGTGTTCGAGTTTCACCCGCTACATCTCTCCAGGGTGACCGTGGAAAGGCATCCGCTGTGCCTCAACAGGTAAATGTTAAATACAGTAACAACTTATGACTACAGCAACTAAATTTCTAAAATTTCATTATTGTTTTTCTAATATTACTCCAATATTTCATTTTTTAAATGTTACAAGTGAATTTCATAACTTTTTTTTATTGATTTATTGTGTCAACTTCTGTCCAGGGTGACCATGTCTGAGTTTCACCCGCTACATCTGTCGAGGGTGACCGTGGAAAGGCACCCATAGTGCCTCACCAGGTAAATGTTAAATAGAGTAACAACTTATGACTACAACAACTAAATTTCTGAATTGTTAAAGTTCATCTCATTAATTTTATTCATCAATGTATTGTGGCATGGTCAACGTGGGAAGCCTACCACAGAGGATATTGATGAGGATGAAATATTTTATTCGACAAACCCAATGAAAACTATAACGAAGGCCTTGAAGAAGGCTAACATAGAATATCTAGGTTTGATTAGCAAAAGACCCCTGACACAGTAGGACAGGGCAAGAATTTTAGAGCTACAAACTACAATAACTAATTTTGGTGTAAGTGGCATCTTTAAATATTTTTATTAGCTATGACAATTTCATATCAGTTTTTTAGTTTTGTATTTTGTATATGATCTGATAAAGAAAAAAAAATTGTTTGTAGGAGTTTTTAAACCCCATGCATGGGGAACCTGTCGATCCTGCAACTGTTATAGGTAGCAGTGATGCTCCAATGCCAAAAAAAGGTCGACATAGCAAAGTGAAAGTGAGGCTTTTTTAGCCTCCTGAGGTTCCCCTTGAATCCATTGATGAGCGGGGTGATTTGGATCGGCATGACATGCCAGAGCATGATGAGCCGGAGCCTGGGACTCCACATGATAACTCTGGAGAGGAGCATAGTGTAGGTTCACAGGATACTATTATGCATGGAGCAGAACGAATTAAAAGCACTGGATCACTAGATGTCACCTTTCTAGTGGATGACACATGTCTTCCGATAAAGATTCATAAGATTGCAGGTAATTGTCCCATTAATTGATTCATTTTTTTCATGAAATTGAAATGGACATTTGTTGAGATTATTATAAATTAATGGATAACACGTTTATGCAGGAAACAATGTTTTCTATAGAAACTTACATGACAAAGAATTGGATCTGTTTGGCCCCACTATTCACACACGGTGGAATGGCCAAGATAGAAAAAAGAAAGATGATTTAATAGATCACATGGTAAACTTGTTCGGCAACACTTTCAAAAAGAACGTGGTTACAAAGTTAGCCGGCAAGAATTTAAAATACACCAGGGCCCAGTATAGGGCTAAATTGCAAATAAACCTCAAGCATGAGCGCCCTCCCATGGTTCCCAAGAAAGACTAGAAGGTGCTAGTAGAGGATGCAAAGGAGAACTTGTTTAAAAAACAAGGACAAAAACCATGAGCTAGTCAAGCAAGGTACAACACATGTCATATTATCAGTGAAATATGAGCATTTATGTTTTTCTTTCCTATTTTTTTTTGTTTGTTAATTTGTGCGAGACCTGTTGGCTATGCGATTAACCTGTGGATTGAGAAACCGCGACTCAGGGGCATCTAAGCCGTCAAAATAACCCAGGGATCCCACCCGGCCTGAGCCACACCAACCCTTAACATGGTTGGATTTTTTGTCCCCGCAGGTTTCGAACCAGTGACTTTAACAACACGAAGTGGCTTAACAACACACTCTGTCACCGACTGTCCTACACCTTGGGGACTTTTTCTTTCCTATTTTAAGTAACAATTCCGATATCTAATTTTTTTTTTTAATTCCATATGTAGGCTACCAGACACCTCCAAAGCAACAAAGGCTAGAGTGGAAAAACATGGCCATCATAAAATAGGCTAGGGTGGCTACGGAAAACAAAAAGCCCAAATAGTAAGATTTAAATGATTAACTGTGGTTAATATTTATTTAACAATAGCGAACAAATATATGTTTTTGTTATTGGTATTTTTAATGGTGTTATGCATTGCAGTTAAATATGTTCGACACTGCTGCCACCGAGGAGGACCTAAATCTTGGTTACAAGCATGGTTTTAAAAGTGTGATTAAATATAGAAAAATCTTGGGCTAGACTCCTATATCCCCAGCCACGCAAGTAAATCAAATGAATAAGGAAACCACAGTAGCATGCTTGTAAAGTCTATTCATATTTTATTATATCGCCCTTGACTAAGTATTTATGTTTGTTTTCAAGCAACGGTGCTACCGTAGTAGTGAATCAAACGATATTCAGAAAACACCGCATCATACAAGGGTCCACATGTCCAGTGATAGTGTAGAGCAGAGAACCCATTCCGGTATGTATGCTTCAGAATTAGAAATATTTACTGTGATTGTAGATATTTATTTTCTAACTTATACTTATATATTATCTTCTCAAAATTGAAGAGCATGTAGCTCAGGAGGGTGAAATGTGAGAGAAACCAAGTGGATAGGAAATTAACGCATCAATTGTCCCAGTTACAGAGACAGGTAAAGAGAAATAGTGCAATGTTAATCAAAACAATGAATTAGTTATTTCAATTATATTTCAACATATAGATATGATCATTTTTGTTGTTCCAATTCACGACCCTGAATAGATGCCAGCTAACCCTTCTCAGCGACATACCAGAAGTATGGTACATAAGCACACACAAACAATAGAAGGATAGGGCACACGAAATACAATGTCCTTGGATGATTATGATATCCCAATTGTCAGTTTTATGAATGTAAAAAAACATAAATCAAAGAAAAATTAGATGTATAAATTCATGACTTGTATTTGGATCTTTATCGATGTTTNCATATGAGCTTCCACCTTCACATGGTTGGACCTGTTCAGTAGAGAATAACCTATTCTTGAAACAAAGAGAAGCTCATTAAGGTATGCGACAACTTAATTTTTTTCTAGAGTATTTTACATAACTAATTGCATGCTTATTTGCTTATTAATTATTTACTCATATAAAAAATTTGTCTTTTATGATTCATGTAGGTCTTGGTGATGGAAATGCATCTCGTGGACAACTCTTATCAAGTTGTATGGTCTAATGGATCTAGAGAAAGAACAATGAAAAGGTAAGGGTTTTGACGTGTTTTTAAAAGTAGGATTTATAATAGTAAAAGTTCAAAATCCTCATGAATATGTAGATATTGATATATATGCCAAGTTCCATGTGGTCTTTTGGTTTACTTGTAGATATTTTAAATATAATTTTTGTTTACTTGTAGTTTTTTTATAAAGAAGTATAACTATTTTATAGAACCCCATATACAAAGTCTTTATCCATATCCTCATTGTGGAAAATAAATTAGAAAAGATCCCTCACTTCATTCATTTCCATTATCCTAACCTTATTGGTATCCCTAGTCCAAATCCTAGTTCCTATTAAACAATGCATGAAGCTAATCCCAATAATCTAGACCCCTCCTCTCAACCCACATGTTAGTGCAAGTATTATAAGGCTCCAAAGGACACTACTACAAAATTCTTATTCTTATAATATTAATTCACATCCAAATCCTTGTACATAGATGAGAAATACCTTGTTGATCCTAGGGTACACCAATATTTGGACACTTCTCCCCAATAAAAAATAGTCCCTATTACAAACTCTATTGAAAAAGATCCCCCATTACTCATAATGACGAATGAAATTTATTCCCCTCTCTAAGTCTCCTTTTTACTCATAATTGTTAGATCAAAGACCAACTTGCAATATAATCCTTGACAATTATAACCAAAATAATCGCATTTTCCATCACTCCTCACCCCTCTCCTTATCATTGGGGCTTTGTACAATAGGACATAACTCATCTTCTCATTAATAAACATTGTGGAGTCACCCTTGTCATAGGGATTTTTTAAGAGATTGTTGAATGCTATGTATCTCCCCTTGATTACTCTAATTTACTCTTGAACATATAATATGAAAAACAATGAAATGCTTTATAAGATGTCCATTGTTCCTATTAGGATTTTTTTGGGGCTAGCTTAGACTTCCCATTATCAACTCTAGCCACTTCTTACCTGGTAGCACCCAATAATACCTAGTTCTCCCCTTGTCTTCTTCCTCTCCTAGTGTTCCATGCTCTCCTACATACTCTTCCTCTTTTCCTAGTCTTTCAAATGCTTAGGGAAAGTATTGCCTCTCCTCCTTAGTTTTTCTTCCTTACACCCGTTTTTCTCCATTTTTATTTGGTCATAATATTGATGGGTCCCTTATAGGTCATTATCTCAAGAAAGACCCTACTTGAGATAACCTCTACCTAGTTAGGATCAACTATCACTTCTTTGGTCAGTTTTCAAAGATGTCCCCCTTAATGGTCATATTCCATAGCTTGCAACTATGGAGCCCCTCCCAATGGTGACATCATATATTCCTTTGATCCTCTCTCCTCCACTGGTACCATTGGTATTTGTCACCTCTACGCTTGCATTGAACTAAATCTAGGCTACCATGTGTTATTTTTGTGCTTTTGATGACTCTATATTACTAGTTTATGATGCCTATTATGCTCACACTCTCCAGATTATCATATGTCACATGGGACTCATGTTATGTCCTTGACTAGTGTATGGCACCTTAATGACTACATAAATCCTAGAAAAATGAATGTCATTTGTGTTGGTTGTGGAGCCTGATTATCTTCCTGATTCAGAGGTCTTTTACTTTCAGCCATGTTTATACCCCATGAAGTATTTACACCCCAGAAATATGTACACTCTTCCACGCAGGGGAGTGCAGAGGGGGGGTACCCCCTGTGTGTGGTTCGGGGGGACTATCCCCCTAGCTGGGGGGTTTGGGGGCAAGCGGGCTGCCAGCGGGAGTTCAGGGGAAGCATCCCTCGATGGGGGTTCAGGGGTGAAGCCCCTGAAGGAAAAATTGCCTTGTAAATGTATATTGTAATTTCATTGTAAATATGGACCATTCATTATAAGGTCGCGGATCTAATGGTAGAGACTGTGTTAGGGTTTTTTTCCCTAGAAGGCAACCCTCTTTTATGAGGGAAATGTATTGCGGCTATGGTGGATCGTGAATATTGTATTCTGAGATAGGATATTGTGAGAGAAATAAGATGAAGTTATAACAGGTTTGTTGTAGGTTCTATCCCTTCATATGTTGGATAATAATAAAGGAAGGACCTGGAAATTTCTCTAGTGGACGTATCCCACACTGGGTGAACCATGTAAATCTATGTCTCTATTGTATTGTGTATCTTCTATGTTTTTTTTCCACATTTGTTTTATTTTATTTCTCCACGGTCCTATTTTTCTAACAACTGGTATCAGAGAGAAAGGTAACTCATAGGAAAAGAGGGTTCCTGGTTCAAGTGGGAGCAATGTCGGAAGATGGAAAGTTTAGGATCGAGAAATTTAACGGCCAAAGATACCCGTTATGGAAGATGCAGATGGAAGACTATTTATAACAGAAGGATCTATTCCTACCATTGGGAGGAATAGAAAAGAAGCCGACAGCTACGAAGGACGAAGAATGGGAGATTCTTGACAGAAAGGCTCTAGGAATGATACAGCTGAGCCTGACAGCGTCAGTGGCTTTCAACATTTCGAAAGAAAAGACAATGAAGGGTTTGATGGATGCATTGGCCAAATTGTATGAAAAACCCTCGGCAACCAATAAGGTATTTCTAATGAAGATATTATTTGATATGAAGATGTTAGAAGGTGGGTCTATTGCAGATCATTTAAATGATTTTAATACGGTTACTAATCAACTAAGTTCTGTAAAAGTGGACTTTGATGATGAGGTCAGGGCTCTTCTAATATTGTGCTCATTGCTAGAAAGTTGGAACGGCTTGGTCATGGCTATAAGTAACTATGTCTCTGGTCCAAAAACTTTAAAATTTGATGATGTTGTTGGTGTTATCCGTAGTGAGGAAATGCAACGGAAAAGAACAGGTGAGACATCAGGAAATGCGTTGAACATGGAGAACAGGGGAAGACAAAAGGATAGAGGAAAGGGCAGATCCAAATCCAGACTTGGAAAGATAGAGTGGTGGAATTGTGGGAATAAAGGACATCTGAAGAAAGACTGCAAAGCTCCAAATAAACAAAGAGATGGACAGCAGGAGAGAAATCAAGAAGCAAATGTAACAGGTGATGTGTTACAAGATTATTTGATTCTTTCTGTAGATAATATTTTTGAGTCTTGGGTAGTAGATTCAGGGGCTTCATTTCATGCCACACCCCATAGGAAACATTTTCTAGATTATTCTCAAGGTGATTTTGGACAGGTTCATTTGGGTGACGATGCAACATGAAAAATTGTTGGAATGGGAAAGGTAAAAATAAAGCAATGCAATGGAAACCAATGGTTGTTGAAAGAGGTAAGACATGTTCCAAATTTAAGGGAAAATCTAATTTCAATAGGACAGTTCGAAAGTGAAGGTTGTATATCCATATTTAAAGATAAGACGTGGAAGATCATCAAAAGATCATTGGTGATAGCGAAAGGAGAGAAGGTAGGTACATTGTATTTATGTACTAGTAATATTGACTCTTCTATCTCTTTAGCTTCTACAGGAGTGGATACAATACTGTGGCATCATAGGCTTGGAAATATGAGTGAGAAAGGGATGAAGATATTTCACAAAATAAATTTGTTGCCATATCTTAAACAAATTGATTTGGACTTCTGTGAGCATTGTGCTTATGGAAAACATAAGAGAGTCAGATTTCTCAGAGTTGGAAAAGAAAAGAAGAGTGAAAGGTTAGAGCTTGTGCATACAGATGTATGGGGACCAGATCAGGTATCATCTCTTAGTGGCTCTCATTATTATGTTACTTTTATTGATGATGCAACTAGAAAAACTTGGGTTTATTGCATTCGACAAAAATCTGATGTTTTTGATACTTTTAAGAAATGGAAATCTTTGGTTGAGAATGAGAAAGGAAAAAAGTTGGAGTGTCTCAGATCAGATAATGGAGGTGAATATTGCAGAAAGGAGTTTGATGATTACTGTTCATACCATGGGATTCGTAGAGAGAAGATAGTTCCAAGAACACCACAAGAAAATGGTGTGTCAGAAAAGATGAACAGGACAATCATGGAGCATGCAAGAAGTATGAGATTGCATGTTGGTTTGCCCTTACAATTTTGGGTAGATGTTGTAGATATTGTTGTTTAATTAATAAATAAAGGACATTCAAGCTCTTTTGATGGTAGAATTCCAGAGGAGGAATGGACATGAAAAAAGGTAAACTATTATTTTTTTAAAACTTTCAGTTGTGAAGCATTTGTCCATATTGATAAAGAAAATAGAATAAAGTTTGAGGTAAAATCCAAGAAGTGTACCTTTATTGGATGTGGTGTTAATGATTTTGGTTATCGCTTATGGGATTATGAAAATAAAAAATTCATTAGGAGTAGAGATGGAATATCCAATGAGAAGGTCATGCACAAAGATCAGTTGCCGGGAAAGAAACAGGAAAAAGAAAAACAAGAATTCACAGTGCTTGATGAGATCACTAAAAAAGAAATTTCAAAGGAACCAGAAAATCAAAATGTACAACAACAGGAGGAGCAGGTACCTCAAACACCTGCAAGTGTTGTTAGAAAATATACCAGGTTAAGTATACCCCCTGAACGATACTCTCATTCATTGTATTATTTATTGTTGACTGATTCTGGTGAACCGGAATGTTATGAAGAGGCAATGCAGGTAGACACCAAAAGGAAGTGGGAGAAAGGCATGAAAGAGGAAATGGATTCATTGGTAAATAACCATACTTGGGACTTGGTTTAGTTTCCTGCAAGAAAAAGAGCATTGCAGAATAAATGGGTTTACAAGTTGAAGGAAGAAGATGGAGGAGAAAACAGGTAAAAGGCTAGACTTGTTGTAAAGGGGTTTGCACAAAAGAAAGGTATAGATTTTTATGAAATATTTTCTCTTGTTGTTAAAATGACTTCAATTAGGACTATTTTAAGTCTTGTGGCAGTAGAAGATTTTCATCTTGAACAGTTAGATGTAAAAACAACTTTTCTCCATGGGGATTTGGAGGAAGATATTTATATGCAACAGCCACAGTGGTATGAGGTCAAAGGGAAGGAGAATTTGGTATGCAGGTTGAAGAAGAGATTAAATGGCCTAAAGAAAGCTCCAAGGTAGTGGTATCTGAAGTTTGATAGGTTTATGAAAGAACAGGGTTATAGTAGATGTCATTCTGATCACTGTGTTTATTTTAAAAAGCTAGAAAATGGAAGCTTTATTATCTTGCTATTGTATGTAGATGACATGCTTGTTGCAGGGTCTAATATG
>ML783009.1:451152-465997 GCA_009831015.1 Picea engelmannii
ACCCACTTCTAATTTCTCCATTAAATTTATTATTGAAATAATTTATTTTGTATTCAATTTGAATTATAATACACTCATCACTTCACTTTATTATTTACCTTTTAAAATCTCTTAAACCACTTTGACTACTTTGACCTTTTGGGCTTATAGATGACATATGAGGGTCCTCCAACTTCCTGAGGCCATAACTCTCAAACCGTGAGGAGTTATGTGACATTCCACATACCACCAGAAATGTAATGACATGTACTATCCATATAGAATAGTATTACCTTCAAATATATAAAAAATCATACCTTTATCCATCAAACAAACTTGGGTCCATTACCCAAACCTGGGTTCTCCAACTTCACATGGTCATAACTCTCTAACCGTGAGGAGTTATGTGACGTTCCACATACCACTGGAAATGGAATGACAAGAAATTTCCATATAGGATATTTTTCCTAAAAAATTCAATGTCCTTCATCTCATTATTCCACAATTAATCATGGGTTCTCTTATTCTGCAAAGCGTCTTCCCATGAGGGATTTCACCATAAGGGGACCACTTTGGAGTTCATCCATATTTAATTCTTATCAACCATGAAAAAAAAAAATGAGTCATATTTGCATCAAAAAATATTTTGTCCATTACCCAAACCTTTGTGCTATGGGGCTTTCTTCAAGGGTCAACATCAATTACAACCAACCTTAATCAACATAGAGGTGGAGAAAAAACAGGAGAAGATGCAACCAAGAAGGATCAGGACTAGAAACAGTGGGTTAGGAAGAATAAAATGCATGAATAGAAGTTTGATGCGTGCAAAGAGAAAGAGACATTCAAAGAATCTAGACAAGAAATCTTGAAGGAAAATATTGCATCCACTTCATGAATGAATCCAGTAGATCAGATACCAGTCTATGACATGCCTTCATTATTTGATCAGACCAATCAAGAGTAGTATTTAGAACAAGTAAGTAACTTAAGAAACATTTTGGGTGCTTGTGTCAAATTGTTGAGTGATAAAAATTCCTTACAAGTACTGCAAAATTTATTAGAAAAGTGTAATCCTAGGGAAGAGGGGGTCAAAAGAGTAAATCAAGTATGAAAGAAGAGAAGAACTAGTAGGGAATTCAAATTGGGTAAAGGTTGTTCTACCTATCTCCTCGGTGGCATTGTGTTGACTGACTCTCACACATAGAGTGTGGCTTCGAGTTCTTTCGCATCCTTTATCTAGTTCGCCTGAAATCTATAGATCAAAATCAACTCTGATACCACTTGATGCAATGCCCCTACCTCAACAGGGTCTCCTAACCTCCCAGGCTTTGGATCTTCCAAATATTCGAACTAGAACATCTCTTCGATTCATTGCTAGTATCTTCAAGAATTATCCACGGGTCCTTCTCATGAAACTTCATTGTGTGAACAAGTACCAAGAACAAGTTTCTCTCACGCGACCACAAGTTGTGACTGCATGCCTAACAAAATGTGCTTCGTGCTTTGGGACTTCGGGTGTTCTGTTTCCAAGTCACCCAACTCTCTTGAGTCCCGATCTCCTGATTTTTAAATCCTCCCTAAGATCAAATCTGATGGTTTTGCGCTTTCCTCGATCGACGACTGTGATCATTTAGCGATTTTGTGTTTCGCGACTTTGGGGATTGGTTCACTTCTGTTCTCCTGATCCCTGATTTCCTGATATTTGCAAGTGCCAGATCGATGGCTCACGACTCTCTTCGATTGACAGCTATGATCAAGTCATGATTTCATGTTTCACAGCTTTGGGAGTCCCCTTACCTCCGTTATCTTGATCCCCGATTTCCCGATAGCACTAGATCGAAGGTCCATATCTTTCCTTTGATCAACGACTGTGATTAAGTTGAGGTTTCAAATTTCACAACCTTGGGAGTCTCCTTACTTCCGTTCTCCCAGTACCCGAAATAGTGGTGGTGCTAGATCAATGGTCTAGATCTTTCCTTGGATCAACGACTGTGATCAAGTCGGGGTTTCGCATTTCACGGATTTGACTCTTATGCAGTCCCTTCAACACTTAGCCAAATTCCAAATCTATTCACTCCTTGCTGCAGATTCTTATGCATGACTTGGTTCTTGCAGGTAACTGTGCACACCTTGCAGTAGTTGCATTGCACTCCTTGCAAAGGGAAAGTTTTGTGCTATCTCTTTTGAGCTTCGGAATCAAAACAAATCCTATCATGCACTCCTTGTGTTCTGTGTGCACACCTTGCACTCACTCAATAGAAGAGAAACAATTGAAACTTATACTATCATTCACAATTTCATCCATTCATAACAAAATTCATTCATTTATGGAAACACAATAACATAGAATTACAAACAGTAACAGTGTTATGCATTTGAGTCAAATTTCCTATGTCATATTCATTCAAAAGTAAATGACTACAGCTAATATCGAAACAATAACTCAAACCTCAGAAAATTCCTACTAACTCGCAACAACCTCATTTGGGAATAAAAAACCTCTATTTATCTCAGAGGGTCCTTAGGGTTCCCCCCGACTACTCGTCTACCCAAAAAACGTATGCTTGTTGACTATGCTCTTGCATCATACTCCCCCTGGATAAAAATTCATGGAATCCTTTCCATGAGCTCCTGCACCGACTTTTCATGCTTTTGGATATCATCTTCATTCTCCCAACTGGAATCTTCTATTGGGTGTCCCTTCCAATTGACCAGATATTCAAAATAAGTCTTCCTCCGTGTGTTTTTTCCAATTCTCTAATCAACGATCTTCTCCATCTGTGGTTTTTCTTATATATAAATTTGTTTCTCCCACTGAATATTATCTTGATCTTTTGATCCCTCTATGTCATATTTCCTATAAGGATACAGGTCTGAAACGTTGAATATGGGTGATATTCCCACATCATCTGGCAGCTCAATCTCATAGGCATTTTCATCAAACTTCCTCAAGATCTTACATGGTCCTATATTCTTCATTTTTAACTTGTTATATGTCCCCCTAGGGAACCTTTATTTCTTGAGATGTGCTAGAACCTAATCTCCCACCTCAAATTGAAGTTCTATGCGATGTCGATCAACTTTGCACTTGTACTCTTGGTTAGAGTTCTATAATTGTCCTCTAATTTGGCTATGGAGATTTTACATTTCAACAACAAAATATTTTGCTCCATCATTTCTGATCTCACTCTATTCCAAGTCTCTCAACGTGGATACTCCCCTAGGTTGCATTCCATACAATATCTGGAATGGGCTCTTTCCAGTGATTCTGTTTGGTGAGTCGTTGTATGTGAATTTTTCTTGTGGAAGAATATGATCCCACTGGTTATGATGCTCAGTGACCAGACTCCTCAACATGTTTCCCAAACTTTTGTTTACCACCTCAGTCTTCCCATCTATATGAAGATGATAAGATGAGTTGAAGGATAGATTTGTCCCAAACTTCTTCCACAGTGTTCTCCAAAAATGACCAACAAATTTTGTGTCTCTGTCCGTGACGATGCTTCTGGGTAGGCTGTGAAGTCTCACAACTTCCTTGAAAAATAGATTTGCAACATGGGTTGCATCACTAGTCTTCTAACATGGGATAAAATGTGCCATCTTTGAAAATCTATCCACCACCAAAAATATGGAATCACATCCTTTTTTCGTTCTTGGCAGTCCTAAGACAAAATCCATGCTTATCTCATCCCAAGGCCTCTCTGGTATTGGCAATGGTTTATACAATCCAGTGTTATGTTGTTTACCTTTTGCATGTTGGCAGATTCTACATCTATTCACAAATTTCATCACTTTTGTCCTCATACCTGGCCAACAGTATGAACTCCTCAATTGTGTGAATGTTTTATTATGGTTGAAATGTCCAGTCAATCCTCCACTATGCTTATCCTTCAAAAGGTTGTCCCTCATTGAACATTTTGGTATGCATATTTGATTTCCCTTGAACAACAATCCCTCTTGAATCATATACTCTACCCACTTTCCCCTATCTCTCAGCACAGGATTCACACATGCTTCATATGCCTCCTTGAAATCTACATCATCACAATACATATCTTTCAGGTGTTCAAATCCCAAAGTCTTCACCTAGAACTCCTGCAAAATCAAACATCTCCTGCTCAATACATCAACAACTTTGTTAGCATTCCCAGTGATATGTTTTATGACAAGAGTAAAATTCTACATAAACTAAATCCACTTTGCATGCTTCTGATTCAATTTTTCCTGTCTAGTTATGAATTGTAAGGCCTGGTTATTGCTATACAAGACAAATTCCCGTGGGATAAGGTAGTGTCTGCACTTCTTCAGGGCTTGAATTATGGCATAAAATTCCTTATCATATGTGGAGTATTTTCTCTTAGTCTCATTCAGCTTCTCACTGAAATAGGAAACCGGTATATCATCCTGGCTCAAAACTGCTCTGATTGCAACTCCACTTGCATCGCATCTCAACTAAAATGTCTTTTCAAAATTTGGCAAGACAAAAATTGGTCATTCTGTTAGCTTCTCCTTCAGTGTATTGAAGCTCCTCTATGCCTCCTCTGTCCATTTAAAAGACTTGTGCTTCTTATTTACTATATCCATCATTGGTGCACAAATCCTAGTGAAACCTCTAATGAACTTCCTATAAAACCTTTATAATCCATGGAAGCTTCTTACCTCAAACATGCTTCTCGGTGACAACCATTCTTTGATTGCTTTCACCTTTTCTAGATCCATCTTCAGCTCATTTGAATAAATAAAAAAACCGAAGTAAATGAGTTATGTCTTCATAAAAGAGGACTTCTTCAGATTTATCAGCAGCTTCTCTTGTTGTAGTATTCTCATCACTAGTGCCAGGTGTCTCAAATTCTCATCTTTAGTCTTGCAAAAGATCAGTATATCCTCCAGATATACAACCACAAATTTTCTAATGAAATCTTTCAGTATTTCATTCATCAACCTCATAAAAGTTCTTGGGGCATTTGTTAAGCCAAATGGAATAACAAGCCACTCATACAAAACTTCCTTTGTCTTAAAGGCTATCTTCCATTCATCACCCTCTTTCATTCTTATCTGGTGATATCCGCTTTTCAAATCTATCTTAGAAAAGAAGTTTGATCCACTTAGATAGTCCATTAAATCATCTATTCTTGGCAAAGGAAATCTATACCTGATGATGATCTTATTAATGGCTCTTGATTCTGTGCACATTCTCCATCCTCCATATTTCTTTGGACTCAACACATTTGGTACTGCACATGGAATCAATATTTCTCTAACCAAACCCTTGTCTAAAAAATCATGGACTTGATTCTTTACATCCTCATTCTCTCGAGGTGTCGGTCTGTACGTTTCTTTGTTTGGCAGACTTTCTCAGGGTATCAGGTCAATATGATGGTTGATACTTTTGATGGGTGGTAATGAGTTAGGCAGCTCATCCACCACTATGTCAACAAAATTATCCAACAATTCTCGAATTTATTTAGGCAAATCATCCATTGAAGTACTTGTAAGGACAACTCTAGGTTTCATCACCACAGAAAACTGCATATCCTATCCTTTCTTGACTTCTTTCAGGAGTTCCTTCCTACTCATGAGAAGTATGCTTGTGTTGGATTCCTCTTTTGCTTTCGTTTCCTCTATTGGAAGCAACATGTGTGTCCTACCATTATTCTCCAAGGTGTATGTATTTTTCCTCCCATCGTGAATGACATTCCTATCAAACTACCATGGTCTTCCCAACAAAATATGGCATACGTCCATGGGAATTACATCACATAGGATTTCATATCTATATCCTCCTATTTTAAATTCAACCAAGCATTGTTTAGTAATCGTTACCTAGTGTCCTTTCTGCAACCACGAGACTTTGTATGGCTTCGGATGTGCAGTTGTCTCCAGCTCCAATTTCTCCACCATCTCTGTGGATACTAAGTTGTCAGTACTCCCACTGTCAATTATCACCTTGCAGAGTATGTCCTTAGTCTTGCAAGTTGTCCTGAAGAGAATATTTCTCTGCACTGGCTTCTCAAATTCTTCCTCTGGTTTTAAGAGAACTTTTTTCAACATCAAGGATATTCCATCCTCTACTCCTTTTGCTTCAACATTTATTCTTTGTGCTTCCAAAATGTGAGCTTCACCTTCTCCTTATTTATTTCTCTTAGGACATTCCCAAGACTTATGTCCTGACTTTCCATAGGTGTAACATCTCACTTCTCCTCCTCTACCTCTTCCTCTTCCTCTAGAAGAACTTCTTCCACCATCTTGTCTTCCTCGGGAAGTTCCTCCTCTTTCAGAGTGATTATGTGGTTTCTCAGTCTCATCTTTGGATTTTTGTGCCTTGTCATGGGAAACTCCCTTGCCTTTGTTTGGGACTGGGCTTCTACCTCTACCTCACTGGTTTTGTTTTCTGGCCAACTTCTCCTCTGCCTTCAGTGAAAACTTATAAGCATCCTCCACTATCCTTACTAACATCATGTTGATCTCATCCTAGATTTCATACCTCAGGCCATTTATATACCTGGCAACGTTTTCTTCATCCTTCTCTCTTTGTCTAGTTCTGATGTTCATCCTATAGAACTCCTTTGTGTATTCTTTAACTGTCATACCCTTCTGTCTCAGGTTCTGCAGCTTCCTTAACAGATTGATATGATAATATTTGGGTATGAATTTAGCCTTCATCTTGGCTACCATTCTATCCCAACTCTTAATCTTTTGTTTTCCCTTGCTTCTCCTCTCAGCCTGCAATCCATCCCACCACAGTGTTGCATTTCCTTTGAGTCTGGTGACAAAATATCTCACCCTTTTTTCCTCATTGACGTCTTCATAGTCGAAATATTTATCCATGAATCTTATCCAATCCAGCAGCTCTTCAGCATCCAAATTGCCTTCGTACATTGGGACCTCTATTTTGGCTCTAGATCCCAATATAACAACCCCTCTCAGCAAGCGTTCTTTAGCAACATTCTCTCCTACAGCTTCTTTGGAGGCATTCTCTCCCATGACTTCTTCGCTCTCTGCATCGCTGTTGTCTCTAGTATCAGGTGCTCTTCTTTGCACTACCTCCATCGCCTCCAATCTTGCACAAAGTTCTCGCATCTCCCTTTCTACAGCCCGATTGGCTAAAGGTTGTTCCACTCATCTCCTCGATGGAATTGTGTTGACTGTCTCTCACACACAGAGTGTGGATTCGATTTCTTTCACCTCCTTTATCTCCTTCGCTTGAAATCTACAGACAAAAATCATCTCTGATACCACTTGATGCAGTGCCCCTACCTCAGCAAGGTCTGTTGACCTCCTGGTCTATGGATCTTACCAATCTTCGAACTGGCACAACTCTTCGATTCACTACTAGGATCTTCAATAATTATCCATAGGTCCTTCTCATGAAACTATGACGTGCGAAAAAGTACCAGGTGCAAGTTTCTCTCACGCGACCACAGGCTATAACCACACACCTAACAAAAGGCGTTTCATGCTTCGGGACTTCAGGTTCTCTATTTCCAAGTCACCCAACTCTCTTAAGTCTCGATCTCCCGATTTCTGAATCCTCCCTGAGATCAAATTTTATGGTCATGTTCTTTCCTCAATCGATGACTACGATTGTTTTACAATTTCGTGTTTCGTGACTTTGGGGGTTGGTTCACCTCTTTTCTATTGATCCCTAATTTCCTGATATTTGCAAGCATCAGATCGATGGCTCACAACTCTCTTAGATTGAAGGTTGTGATCAAGACACGATTTCACATTTCATGGCTTTGGGAGTACCCTTACCTCCATTCTCTCGATCCCCAATTTCCCGATAGCACTAGATCAATGATCCATCTCTTTCCTTTTATCAACGACTGTGATTAAATCGGGGTTTCACGTTTCGTGACCTTGGGAGTCCCCTTACCTCCATTCTCCCAGTACCCGAAATAGTGTTGGTGCTAGATCGACGGTCCAAATCTTTCCTTGGATCAACGACTATGATCAAGTCAGGGTTTCTCGTTTCGCAGATTTGACTCTTATGAAGTCCCTTCAACACTTAGCCAAATTCCAAATCTGTGCACTCCTTCCAGCAGATTCTTACACATGACTTGGTTCTTGCGAGTGACTATACACACCTTGCAACAGTCACTTTTCACTCCTTGCAAAGGGAACGTTTCGTGCTATCCATTATGAGCTTGGAAATTGAAACAGATCCCGTCACGCACTCCTTGTGTTATGTGTGCACACCTTGCACTCACTCAATAGAAGAGAAACAATTGAAACTTAGACTAACATTCACAGTTTCATCCATTCATAATGAAATTCATTCATTTATGGAAACACAATAAAATAGAATTACAAACAGTAATTGTTGGCCCTTGACCAAGTTTTGGGGAGATTATTGGTCATGTTGACAAATTTTGGGACTTCGACAGCCTGTCAAAGGAGGAGTGCAAGATGAAGTGGAGATCACGGGATCTAGGCCCACTTTTGGGTCCTTTTTGGGATTATGTAATGGGATGTCGGCCCATGGGTTTTTAGCCATGCTTAGGCCTATTTTGTAATGTATAAATAGATATCTAGGCATTGTAAGGAAAAAAGGGGGGAGATCTATCAGCAGCTATGTGTGATGTATGCTAAGTGAAAGTAGGGTTGTAAGTGCTTTTTGCATGACTGTAAGATACTTGCAGAGCTAAGTTAAAGTGGTTGTAACCAGCGGTGGAAGGCTTTGTGTTGTAACGCAAGGAAGAAGGATCTAGTGAGTTGCGCAGATCTTATGTCCTCTGCGGAGTAGGGTTTTGATGGCTCTATGCTTGTAACCGATTGAAGAAGATAATAAAGAAGAAGAGTTTGTGGATGTATCCCCAGGGTGGGGGTGAACCACGTAAACACTATGTTATCTTTCTTTGTGCTTGTCTTAATGTGTTTATGTGTTCTTTTGATAAGTTCTTTGAGATGATTAGATAGATCTGCTTAGGCTTAGTGCTAATGATGTATCTAATATATATATATATATATATATATATATATATATATATATATGAATATGCTCAGTGCTTGATCTACCAGATCTGATCTATTTACTTATGCTAAGTGCTTGAATATGTTATATCATTGTGATTGTTGCGAAGCTGTGTTTTACCAACGAAGTGGTTATTGATTTCATATTGTGGAACTGACGGTGCTAAGTGCTTTATTAAGTATTGTAATCATAGATCTATGTCCCAGATAAGGTTGTAGACGCTTGAGTCTTGAAACCACCCCCACCTCTACCTCGGGTGAGACTTCATCTGCTTTGCAGGTGTTTCCAAAAGGGTCGATATTTAGGGTTTTGTTGGTGCATTGTTGTAGCGTTGAACCCTGGGTATACCCCTATGCCAACAAATGGTTCCATTGTTGGGACCCGAAACTGTGATTGATGGGAACTACAGTAAAGAAAAGAGAATTTTTGTGCATAGATCTCCTACTAAAGTGCGCAATATCGAACCTGAAACTGTGATTGTTGGGAACTGAGAAAGAAGAACCTTTGTGCAAATATTTGTCCCGAAGTTGTGAAATCTTTGTGCATAGATCTGTTTCCCTAGTGCACAACATTTTACTTGACCTGTGAAGCTTTGTGCCAAGAAAAGAGGTTAGATCTAAAGAAAAGAGGTAAGATCTGGAATCTTTGTGCCCTAATAAGGTGGAAGCAAGGCTAAAAGAGGTAATATTTGTAAGCCTTGTGCTCTGATAAAGGTAAGAATAGTAGAAAATTTATAGATCTAAAAGCTTTGTGCTCTGTAAAAGTAAGATTAGTGAAATTTTTTTGTTTCTAAAGTATGGATCTAGGTATGTTTAATAGATTTTGTCCTAGCTTGAAAACTAGGGCACTAATAGATGAAAGAAGATTTGACTTGAGTAGATTTGATAAGAATAGTGATAGATATGTTATATCGATGCATAGAAAATATGTTTGGACTAACAAATGGATGCAGGATCCTAGAAAGAATTTGTTGCAGGTTAGCTCCTATGACCCTAACGTGTAGTACAGGAGAAGTTAGGGATAATTTAATAGGAAGAGAGGATTAACCCTTTGTTACAGTTGCAGAAGACCTAGTGGAAGACCTAGTTGTCTTTGTTGCAAAGCTATGGACCATGAAGTGTTGGATTGCCCTAGAATGATTGCTAAAGTTGAAAGAATGAATCAAAATCAAGAAAACCCTAAGGCAGATCCATAAGCTATGGTAGAACCCCAGAAAGAATCAAAGAAATCATTGCTACAAATAAAGGAAACCTTGAAGGAACACCGACATGTTAGATTATTAGAGATCTTCAAAGCGAAAGAATGCATCGAAGTAAGAATAGGAGACTTCAACATTGACTGTGTTCTGGATGAAGAAACACAGGTGAATATCATGATAGAGAGAACTTGGGAAGCTATAGGAAGGCCTGCTATGATCCCTTCATTAGGAGGAATAGGGTTATTCAGAGGAAAAATGGTAAACCTATGTGGAAAGCTCACTCAGATACCTACAAATGTCCATGGAACTTCAACAGGAGAATACTTTGAGATTATTCTATTTATTGAGGGCAACGCCCCATTTACCATGTTACTAGGGAAACCTTGGATTGAATGAGATCAAGCCATACGAAAAGAAGAAAAAGAAGTTTTGGAGAAGAAGAAACAAGAGTTAAAAGATTTCATGACCAGAACGATCGCACAGTTGATTGAAGAATAGGAGAACAAATCGAAGCTATTTGACACTAGAATCCCAGATGTTGAAGATATAAGAGCATTAGAACACCCAAAGAATACTGAAGTACCTATCCTAGATAAAGAAGATTCATTACCCCTGAATCCTAAGAAATAACTTCAACAACACGCAGTGACTAGGTCAAAGGAAGATAAGAATCAAAATGGAAAAAGAAATACCGAGACAAAGCTCACTGGAAAGAAGGCTAGATATATAAGTAAGAAGAAGGCTAAGATTGAAAAGTTATAGAAGGTTCCAGAGGGAACTTCGTAGAAAGAAAAATTGTAGAATTGGAGCCTTCACCGGGATATCAGAGCAGTGACACATGGCATTTCTCCATGGTGAAGCAATATAGCCATTGGGACCCATATATCCATTCGACTGCCGCTCTGAACAGGTCCAAAAGAATTTACAGCTTGACACCATACCATTGGAACACTCCATAATGGATAGAACAAGATTTAATGAGGCTTCATACCCATTACAAGCGAACCGTTGCCAAGTTGCCTATTTAACTCATCGTGCCATGCATGGAGAACACTTTTGATAACTGAGAGTTTGAGCCCTCAGACTAAGTGAATTGTATACATATATCACTGCACTCTTGTTTTTTATTCTAGTGCAGTGTCTGAGTTAATTGTGACCCCAAAAAATTTTAATCTCGAGCGTGTATGTCCATCGAGCTCACCGCAGTTGAAGAATCAGTGACAGAAGTACTCCTCGACTTGATGATTGAAAGAGTCATGTCAGAGAGAGGATTTTCTATAGGTATACAAGAATCGTCGATGAGAGGACTGCTGACCTCTCCATCCACTGCCCAAGCTGGACCATCACGGCCAGTAGATGAAAAACGAGCTAAGCACAGGGATGATCTCACGAATGTTAAATTGATCCTGAGTATATTACCTGCCTATCTACCACCTCTAAGCGATGTGATAAATCAAGACAGTGTGCCCAGAGATTTTGAATATAACTTGGTTATGACGTACCTCCCAAAAGGGGTATGTGCAGTTCACGCAGACCAAGATAAGATTGCAGCATTGAAATTTAGTGACTTCAACCTCAGTGATAGGAAGGTTTATAGCATGCTCGCCCTGCATAAGTACCTGACTAGAACAAAAGGAAAGAATTCAAAGATAATTCCTCAGTCATGGACCATGAACGTCACGCGGTCCTCACTGCTCAATGTTATGAAGATCCCTCACTTCGGATGACACCAAGAGGTGAATGCACGTGTCAAGTTGTTGTTGTCCTCTTACCATGGAAGATATTTGTGGTTGAACCATCGCATAATAGTTGATTTGACGTTGATCAATCGGATCACGGGATTGAGTATGCAAGGCCTCGAACCATAGGATTTCTACCCTGAAAAGACCGCAGATCACGCTCTTGTCCAAAGGATAAAGGACACTTACGGAGATGTTGAGAAGGGAATGTGAGGCTACAAGGTAGCTTCTATTCAGAGTGGCATAGTGCGCCTAGCCTGTCAACTGATTGCTGGGAAATTAGTATGAAAGAACCGACCCACCCAAGTCACCGGATTTGTAGTCAACCTCGCAAGGAAGTGCACGGAGGGCATGAACTGGGCGCAGTACCTAGTGAATCAATTAGAGCTAGAGTATAGGAAAGCACAAGATCAAGGATACAAGTTCCACTTCAGTTGGCTTCTCATCCTGATTGCTTTCATCGCATGGGAGATGTCAGAAGGTGCGATCTTCCCAGACATCGAGCCCTTTGAACCCCTGGCCACGAATTTTAGTACATTGTGGTATTCCAGTGACATGAACAAGCAATGGCAGTCAAATGTCATATTCCACAGATATTGCAATCAGTTGAAGTTATCTATCCAGTCCAAGCCTCACATCATGCTAAATACTCTCCACATGTTTCGGCCTTTAATGAAGTTCAGCATGGACCGCCACTTCATTTACATCACAATGCAAGCTGACGAGCACAAGCAACAGCTACAGTCCTACTACAAACTAACGGAGGAAGACTTGGAGAAAATCACCAAGGAATGGTTGGTGGACCTCCTCATTCTAGCAAACCCTGTAGAGATATCCAACGCGGATGGTCTAGACACTGGGTAGGATACACCTGGACCAAGCAAGACAAAGAAGAATGAGTTCACGATCTATATAGTAACTTAGTCAAGATTACTTCCATCTCACCTAAGAAAGGAGGTGATGACGAAGAGATAGATGGTGCAGATGTTGAGCAAAAGGAAGGTGATACCACACCGCCTAGAGACGAAGAGGACCCCTCAAAGAAAAGGAAGGTTTCCCCTCCAAAACCTTCATCCCAGAAGAAAGTGAAAGAAATAAGGACCAAGTTCCAGACTATCCTCACCCCATATGACTTCAATGTAATCATAGTTGCATTGAATGATGCTTCATTGGAGATAGCAGAGAAGCAGGAGGCTAAGCAGGAGGAGATGTATAATCGTATTGACATCAAGATCCAGGGGGTGTAGTAGACATTACAGTCTAGCTTCGTCATCTCCACTGTGCCTCTTCCAGTAGGAACACCAGAATTGGAAGATGAGCCAGCTCAACTCCATCGGATTACTGATACAGTCGAAGCTCACCTTCAACGAGCTCAGGAAGAAATAGCGCAAGCCACTTAGGATTTAACACAACTACAGGGAGTACTTGTCGAGAAACGCAGTTCTTCAGAATAGGAAAATCTTGCTCTCCAAGATAAGTGGGATGAAGAGAAAGAAGAGATACAACAAAGAAAGGACCAGTTGATCACAGAGAAACTCGAGGTCAAGGAAATGGTCAACACAGCACTTCGCTCTATGACAGTCGTCGAAGTAAAGACCATGGAACGAGTCCCACAATAGGTGGCGTAACTTGAAGAAGTAATCCAGAATCTACAACAATGCATCGCTGAATTAGAACTCTGTGAAGTACCTAAAACCCCACAGGAGATAAGGGACCAAAGAGAAACAACTGCCCACAACACGGTTGACATATTAAAATTCTTGCCCTGGAATGCAAGCAGTTGAGTAACCAAAGAGGCTAAGCATATGAGAACCTCACCGAGAATCCAAAGTTATAGGAATTGGAGTTGCAGATCAAAGTGAAGCAACATACAAACATGCTACAGGTGCAGCTGAAATCCCTGTCACCCGTGGAAAGAATGAAGCGGTCTCAAGAGCAACGTACTACCTAGTAGAAGATCCATATGATTCAAAGAAAGGTTATGGAAGTAACTCAACAGCTCCAACCAGTGCAAGATAAGGCATGCCAACTGTTCACAAAGGTTGAAAGCCGAGGAGCAGAATTAGAACAGGTTGTCATCATAGCAGAACAATGCCTAGAAGGCCTGGTGAATGATGCAATGATCCAGGAGTTCATCGAGTAAGAGGTCATAGTACAACAGTAGGTCGAAGCCACTTGAACCAAGATCGAGGCATTCGAAGAAGAACTAGGCAAACCAGAGTCACTCGGGACAAGTCATAGGTGAGTGTTGGGGGCCTATTGGCCCTTGACCAAGTTTTGGGGAGATTCTTGGTAATGTTGACCTATTTTGGGACTTCGAAAGCCTGTCGAAGGAGGAGTGCAAGATGAAGCGGAGATCATGGGATATCAACCCACTTGTGGGTTCTTTTTGGGATTATGTAATGGGATTGGGATGTCGGCCCATGGGTTTTGACCCATGCTTAGGCCTATTTTGTAATGTATAAATAGATATCTAGGCAATGTAAGGAAAAAAGGGGGGAGATCTATCAGCATCTATGTGTAATGTATGTTGAGTGCAAGTAGGGTTGTAAGTGCTTTGTGCATGACTGTAAGATACTTGCAGAGCTAAGTGAAAGTGGTTGTAACCGGTGGTGGAAGGCTTTGTGCTATAACACAAGGAAGAAGGATCTAGCGAGCTACGCAAATATTTTGTCCTCTGTGGAGTAGGTTTTTGATGGCTCTATTCTTGTAACCGATTGAAGAAGCTAATAAAGAATAAGAGTTGGTGGACGTAGCCCCAGGGTGGGGGTGAACCACATAAACATTTTGTTATCTTTATTTGTGCTTGTCTTAATGTGTTTATGTCTTCTTTTGCTAAGTGATTTGAGATGATTAGATAGATCTGCTTAGGCTTAGTGCTAATGATGTCTCTGATATATATATATATACACACACACACACACACACACACACACACACACACACACACACACA
>ML783009.1:467074-479428 GCA_009831015.1 Picea engelmannii
GCTTGAATATGTTAGATCATTGTGAATGTTGTGAAGCTCTGTTTTACCAATGAAGCGGTTAATGATTGCATATTCTGGAACTGATAGTGTTAAGTTCTTTATTAAGTATTGTAATCACAGATCTATGTCCTAGCTAAGGTTGCAGACACTTGAGTCTTGCAACCACCCCTGCCTCTACCTCGGGTGAGACTTCATCTGCTTTGCAGGTGTTGCCGAAAGGGCCAGTAGTTAGGGTTTTGTTGGTGCGTTGTTGTAGCGTTGAACCCTAGGTATGCCCCTCTGCCAACAGTAATAGTGTTATGCATTTGATTCAAATTTCCTTTTTCATATTCATTCAAAAGTAAATGGCTACATCTAATATCGAAACAATAACACAAACCTCGGAAAATTCCTACTAACTCACAGCAGCCTCATTTGGGCGTACAAAACCTCTATTTATCTCAAAGGGTTCTTAGGGTTCCCCCCAACTACTCATCTACTCGAAAAATGAAAAAAAAAAACTAATGCTACCTAAGTTTAGTTACAGTCAAGACTCAAAGTGAAACTCCTTGATCACTCATGATCATTCCACTTACAAGTGTTTGATCTTCTTTTGTTCTTCATCAACTCCCCAAAGGATTCACAGTAACTCCCATTGTTTGATATTCCGAAATGATTCCCGAGAGCTGAGATTTCTTGTGACATGTGCTTGCTAACGATTGATGCAGGAGCATCGCCAACACATCAAGCGAGCCAGTGCGAAAGTGGAAGATAGCTGGATAAGCCAGCACAAATTTTGAAATTACCTTGGTTGTTGTTGCGCAAATCTTAAATGAACCATTAAGATGAGGTGAACTTGTATATTGTAAATGGACCTTTAGCGGATATCTCTCATTATTTAGTAGATAGATGGCATTTAATATAGTTAATGCAGGTAGATAGGATTTTAATTCATAGATTAGACTGTTTTAGAAAGAAGGAGGGAGAACGGATATAGACACCCTCGTTGTGCATTGTAACATAATTCAGAAATAGAAAAAGAATTCTGAAGGAATAGATAGAGAATTCAGAGAGAAGAGCATGCAGAGAGCTATGTAAGACACCCATGTACAGACATTTGAATTAATAGAAGAGTTCTGATTCAAATCCATGGTTTTGTGTCTTTTCTTTGTGTGTTTATGTTAAATGTTGAGAGGCTCATGAATGTTTGCTTCCTTTCATACAATTTATTTTATATATGTTGTGTATGTGATTTCATGTATAAATTGAAGTCTGAGAGGGAGATGGAAAGAGTTTCAATTGTTTCTCTATTTGAGCCAGAGGTTCCTGCAAGGAGTGCATTCGAATTGTCCGCAAGGGGTGCGTTGACAGAGGGTTCAGATAGAGGTAACTTTTGTCTCCTTCGTCCCAAAGGTGTAGTTGGGTACAAGAGTCGTGCAAGGAGTGCGTAGGCCAGGTGAAAGTCTCAGGGTTGTGAACCTGAGTGAGTCTTTGAAGGATTGTTGTTGCAAGTATGCGCAGAGTCGAAGAGTTTCAACACTTAGACGGAGTTGAAGGGTTGCCGCAAGGAGTGCACGCAAGGGAGTTTTCTGAAGGACTTGAAAGTCGTGGGAAAGATCAGGAAGGATAGGTCCTTGAATTCATCGAAGGACTGCACAGAGAATTTGTGGTTGAAGTATCCAAGCAGGCACTGAAAGTTTGCACGTAGGGAGAGCAAGTTCCACAAAAGGAACATAGTCATTTCGCAGAATTCATCAGGAAGGAACGGACAGTCGGAATTCCCCAAGGAGAATTCGAGAATCATCATAGGTCGTTAGATCTTGGAAAGGTGTAGGGAAGATACGGCAACGTATTCCCAAAAGGCTCCAAGCTCAGGAGGTGCGGAGTCGTTGATCAGGACCACGAGGGTCGTTGGATTCACACGCATATCGTGGATCAGGGTTTCGTGAGTCGAAGCTCTAAATTATTGCAACGGGACTTGCGATATCGTGATCCGTGATATCCCGATGAGCCCAGAACCATCCATCAATTGGGACGCGTTTTAGGAGATTCAAAGAAGTTGAGGTTCAGAGCATCAGAGATTCGGAGACAGGATACTTTTGCAGCTTGGAATTGCAAAACGCGATATCCCGATGGGAGAGTTGTGTGGGACCACAAGAGTCAGAGTGGAAGATAGGTGGCATAAGTCATCAGGGTTTCACAGCAAGAAGTGTCGAGACATTGACATAAGGATTCACGATCCCGTGAATTCTGAAATCCCAATATGAAAAATTCAACTCGCACGTGTGCGTCGGAGTTTCGGCATATCGAGCATCAGGGGTCGGTAAGATGAGTGCTTGGTATTGCAAGTACCAAAACCGCGACAGGGAAATTTCATATAGAGGAAAGGGAGAAGTCAGCATTGATTGGACATCAGGTCTTAGGGATTCAAGAGCCAGTGATCTACCTTTGACATCGCGAAGTCACGAGTTCTGATTCCCCGATAAGTAAAGAAAGGGGGATCGCACGGAGATTTCTGTGGGTGAAGATTTCCCGATAGGGAAATAGAAGGACCAACTAGTGTTCTTCGGGACAAGGGAAGAGAAGATCCTGTGTGTGCGCATGGACCTTTCGACCTATGGATTGTGAAGGGGCTGTGTTGTCATCAAGTGGTATCAGAGCATAGAAAGACTCTTTGCTTTCTGTAGAAGAGAAGAAGAAAATTCACCATGCCACCGAGGAGAGAAAGACAGTCACTCGATCTAGAGGATAGGGAGGTGCAGAAAAGAAGAGGCAGGCAGATGGCAGATCCAACCATAGAGAGACAGATGCGTGATCTTCGAGCAAGACTCGAAGATATGGAGATAGTGCAAAGACACACAGCTAGTGCAGGGGATCTCAGTGATTTCGAGAGAGAGATTGAGGTTGAACGTGAAGAGGGAGTTGCAGCCGAAGACGCATCAAATGAACGTTTGATAAAAGCTATTTCCAGGATGGGTGCAAGAGAAAAAATGGGCATTCCAGTTTACGAGGGAAATGTGGATGCAGAGGAGCTAATATATTGGATTAGAGCTCTAGACACCTACTTCAACCATGAAGAGGTCGAAGAGGATAAGAAGGTCAGGCATGCTGTCATGAGATTGAATGGACATGCAACATTGTGGTGGGATGAGCTATAAGCAGATAGACACTGCAAGGGCAAGCAGAAAATTAAAAGATGGGATTGGATGATCGCAAAGATGAAAGGGAAATTCATCCCCAGAGATTATCAAATTACTCCATTCAGGAGGATGAAGAACCTGAGACAAAAGATGATGACAATAAAAGAATATACGGAGGAATTCTATCGAATGAACAACAGGGCAGGTCATCAGGAGAGCGATGATGAAAAAGTTTCCAGGTATATGAATGGCCTGAGATATGATATCCAGGATGAGATGAGCATGGTTACCATCCGAACTGTGGAGGATTCTTATCAAATGGCTCTGAAAGCTGAGGAGAAGCTGAGCCGAAAGCAAAGTCAGAGGGGCCGAGGCAGAAGCCAGCCTAGAGGTAAAGTAGTTGCCCAAGACAAATACCAGAAGCCCAAGGAGGAATGGAAGAAACCTCAGGGTAAAGTTGAGAGATGTGGAACCTCACAGCGGGGGCCATATGTTGAACAGAGAGGGAAGCATAATGAACAGATGGGAGATTATGCTGACAACAACACTTTTCCTCGAACCAGAGGTAGAGGAAGAGGAAGAGGTGGAGTAATTACATGCTTCACATGTGGAAATAATGGGCACAAGTCTTATGAGTGTCCAGAGAAAAAGAAGGACATTGGAGAGGCTCACATCACCGAGGCATAGAGGCAAGATGTTGAGGCAGAAGATCACTAATGATGCGAAAATTCCTTTTGACACCCGAGAAAGAGGTGGAGAGTTCAGCTCAAAGGACCAGACTTTTCATAACTGCTTGGAAAAGCAAGGACAGGGTATGCAAGGTTATCGTGGACAGTGGTAGCACAGATAATCTCGTTTCAACCGAGATGGTAGAGGAGATGGAGCTGGAGACAACTGATCATCCAAGCCCATACAGAGTTTCGTGGCTACAGAAAGGACACCAAGTAACTGTTACTAAACAATTCTTGGTTGAATTCAAGATAGGAGGATATAATGATAAAATACTCTGTGATGTTATTCCTATGGATGTTTGTCATCTATTTTTGGGTAGACCATGGCAATATGACAGAAATGTGATTCATGACGGGAGAATGAACACATATACCCTGGAGAAGAATGGGAGAACCCATATGTTACTTCCGATCAAAGATAAGGAGGTGAAACCGGAAGTAAGCAACACAGTACTTCTCATGAGTGGGAAGGAGCTTCTTACGGAGGTGAAGAATAAAGAAGATCCACAATTCTTTGTGGTTAGAAAACCGAGGATTGTTCTGACTAGCACAAGAGTGGATGATCTAAAAGAAGAAATTCAGGAACTACTGAAAGAGTTCTCTGACATCATGGTGGATGAATTACCTCGTTCATTGCCACTGATGAGGAGTGTGAGTCATCACATTGATCTCATACCAGGAGCTAGTTTTCCAAATAAAGCCGCATACAGGTTGACGTCACAAGAAAATGAAGAGGTCAAGAAACAAGTCCAGGAGCTGCAAGACAAAGGATTGGTTAGGGAAAGTTTGAGCCCGTGTGTTGTTCCAATGGTACTCAGTCCAAAAAACGATGGAGGTTGGAGAATGTGTACCGAATCAAGAGTGATCAACAAGAAAACCATCAGGTACAGGTTTCCATTGTCGAGGATAGATGATCTGATGGATTGCTTGAGTGGAGCAAAATACTTTTCAAAGATTGATTTGAAAAGAAGGTATCACCAAATTCGCATGAGGGAAGGCGATGAGTGGAAGACGACCTTCAAAACCAACGAAGGTTTGTATGAATGGCTTGTTATGCCATTTGGCTTAACAAATGCGTCGAGTACCTTCATGAGGTTGATGAATGAAGTCCTAAAAGATTTCATCGGAAAATTTTTCTTCGTATATCTGGATGACATATTGGTTTTTAGCAGGACCAAGGCTGAGCATCTGAAGCATTTAGCTATAGTAATGAAAAAGCTACAGCAGGAGAAGTTGTTGATTAACATGAGGAAATCTTCATTTATGAAGAACAAACTCATTTATCTGGGGTTTGTTATTTCGGTGAATGAATTAAGGATGGATCCAGATAAGGTGGAGGTGATTAAAAATTGGCCATCACCGAGAAATGTATTCGAGGTAAGGAGTTTTCATGGTTTGGCTAGTTTCTACCGAAATTTCATCAGAAATTTCAATGAGATTAGCGCAGCGATGATGGACACAATGAAGAAAAGTCATAAATATTTTCACTGGACATCAGAGGCTGAGAAGAGCTTCAACATGTTGAAGAGGAAGATCACGGAACAACCAGTTTTGGTGTTGTCGGATTTCCAACAGACATTTCAAGTGAAATGCGATGCAAGCGGGTTTGCCATAGGAGCGGTCTTGAGTCAGGAAGACAAACCGATTGCATATTTCAATGAGAAGCTGAATGAGGAAAAGGTGAAATACTCCACATACGACAAGGAATTTTATGCCATCATCCAGGCACTGAAGAAGTGGAGGAATTACTTGATCCCAAAAGAATTTGTTTTATATAGTGATAACCACACATTACAGTTTGTGACTCAACAGGAGAAGTTGAATCAGAGACATGTAAAATGGGTTGAGTATATGAAGAATTTCACTTTTGTGACTAAGCATATTTCTGGTACTGCTAACAAAGTTGTTGATGCTTTGAGCAGGAAGTGTTTGTTGTTGCAGGAGTTCAGAGTCAAAACATTGGGTTTTGATGATCTCAGGGACATGTACACAGGTGATGCAGATTTTGCAGAAGCGTATGAAGCAGCTGAGAATCCAGTTCTCAAAGACAGAAGCCCTTGGATAGACTATATGATCTAGGAAGGATTGTTGTTCAGAGGCAATCAGTTGTGCATTCCAAAATGCTCCATGAGGGAGAATCTATTGAAGGAGAAACATAGTGGTGGATTGGCAGGACATTTCGGCCATGATAAGACGTTCGCGAAATTGAATGAGTCATATTTTTGTCTAGGAATGAAAGTAGATGTCAAGAGGTTTGTAAACAGATGCGGAATTTGCCAGTATTCGAAGGGAAGGAAGCAGAATGCAGGACTTTATCAGCCATTACCCATGCCAGAGAGGCCATGGGATGCAATCAGCATGGATTTCGTATTGCGATTGCCAAGGATGCAAAGAGGATTTGATTTGATCTTTGTGGTAGTGGATAGGTTTTCCAATATGGCACATTTTATCCCATGCCAAAAAACCAATGATGCGACTCACATCAAAAATCTGTTTTTCAAAGAGGTCATTCGACTTCATGGGATGTTGAAAAGTATAGTTTTGGACAGAGACACTAAATTCATAGGGTATTTTTGGAGGACCTTATGGAAGAAGTTGGGGACTAATTTGATGTTTAGTTCAACTTATCATCCTCAGATGGATGGACAGACAGAAGTGGTCAATAGAAGTCTAGGAGACTTGCTGAGAAGCTTGGTGATAGAGCACCATAGCAGTTGGGACAATATATTACCCCAGACAGAGTTTTCATACAATGACTCAGTAAATCGGAGTACAGGAAAAAGTCCATTTCAGGTTGTCTATGGGATGTAGCCGAGAGGAGTTTATGAACTAAGGGATTCATAATAGACTGCGACTATCAGTGCTAGTGTAGAAGAATTCGCAGAGGTGATGAAAGAACTTCATAGCCAGGTGAAGGAGCGACTACTAAAATCAATCCAGGAGTACAAGAACAGAGCAGATCAGCATCGGAGACAACTTCAGTTTGAAGTTGGTGATCTAGTTCTGGCACATTTAAGGAAAGAGAGGTTCCCGAGGGGAACATACAATAAATTGAAAATGAAGAAAATCGGCCCATGTAAGGTCTTGAAGAAATTGGGGGGAAATTCTTATGAGATCGAGTTACTGGATGGGATTGGAATATCTCTGATATTCAATGTCGTAGATTTATACCCATACAAGGCTAGAGAAGGAGACACTGGAACTGAGCAGCCAGTGATCCGATGGATGGAACAAATGCCAGCTGCAGAGAAGCTGCAAATGGAATGCATACTGGACAAGAGAGTGGGTAAGAAGACCAAGAGAAAAGAATACTTCAAGTATCTGGTCAAATGGAAGAATCATCCAATTGAAGATGCCAGTTGGGAGACTGAGGCATAAATATAGAAGCATGGACAGACCGTGCAGGAGCTCATGGATAGGAGCCCATGAATTTTTTTTCAAGTGAGGGAGTATGATGCAAGAGCATTGCCAACACATCAAGCGAGCTAGTGCGGAAGTGGAAGACAGCTGGATAAGCTAGCAAAAATTTTGAAATTACCTTGGAACCTGTTGCACAAATCTTAAATGAACCATTAAGATGAAGCACACTTGTATATTGTAAATGGACCTTGAGTGGATAGCTCTCATCCTTTAGTAGATAGACGGAATTTAATATAGTTAATGCAGGTAGATAGGATTTTAATTCATAGATTAGACTGTTTTAGAAAGAAGGAGGGAGAATGGATATATACACCCTCGTTGTGCATTGTAACATAATTCAGAAATAGAAAAAGAATTCTGAAGGAATAAATAGAGCATTCAGAGAGAAGAGCGTGCAGAGAGCTGTGTAAGACACCCATGTACAGACATTTGAATTAATAGAAGAGTTCTTATTCAAATCCATGGTTCTGTGTCTTTTCTCTATGTGTTGATGTTAGATGTTGAGAGGCTCATGAATGTTTGCTTCCTGCCATACATTTGATTTTATATATGATGTGTATGTTATTTCATGTAGGAATTGAAGTCTAAGAGGGAGATGGAATGAGTTTCAATTGTTTCTCTATTTGAGCCAGAGGTTCCTGCAAGGAGTGCAGTTGAATTGTCCGCAAGGGGTGCATTGATAGAGGGTTCAGATAGAGGTAACTTTTGTCTCCTTCGTCCCAAAGGTCTAGTTGGGTACAAGAGTCATGCAAGGAGTGCGAAGGCTAGGTGAAAGTCTCAGGGTTGTGAACCTGAGTGAGTCTTTAAAGGATTGCTGCTGCAAGTGTGCGCAGAGTCGAAGAGTTTCAACAGTTAGACGGAGTTGAAGGGTTGCCACAAGGAGTGTGCGCAAGGGAGTTTCCTAAAGGAATTGAAAGTCGGGGGAAAGATCAGGAAGGATAGGTCCTTGAATTCATCGAAGGACTGCACAGAGAAGTTGTGGTTGAAGTATCCAAGCAGGCACTGAAAGTTTGCACGCAGGGAGAGCAAGTTCCGCAAAAGGAACATAGTCATTTCGCAGAATTCATCAAGAAGGAATGGACGGTCGAAATTCAACAAGGAGAATTCAAGAATCACCGTAAGCCGTTAGATCTTGGAAAGGTGCAGGGAAGATATGGTGACGTATTCCCAAAAGTCTACAAGCTCAGGAGGTGTGGAGTCATTGATCAGGACCACAAGGGTCGTTGGATTCACACGCATATCGTGGATCAGGGTTTCGTGAGTCGAAGCTCTAAATTATTGCAACGGGAATTCCGATATCGCGATCCATTATATCCTGACTGTTGAGAAATACTGAGGGGGGGGTGAATCAGTATTTCGAGAAAGAAATTGATTTTCTCTTTTCCTTCACTGAAAACCGTTAGGCTACTTTGTAGAGACCACCTATTGTATAGTCTTAAGAAAACAAGAGTGCATCCAGAGATCTTATTATGAATTTCTTCATTCATCAGATGCCTATTAAGTAATGATTCAGTGTAGTAATCAACAAAATAAACCAACACACATGAGTTAGACACATGAACACGAGGATTTAAGGTGGAAACCCAAATCGGGAGAAAACCATCACTACCATTGTCTCTGTCTTCAATAATTATTATTAAGAAAACATTTTACAACAATGTACTAGTGCAGACTCATATTAGTACGAAGGCTTCTACCTGCAGAAGGCTGCAACATTCTCTCGTTTACCATCCATTCCTGGAAGGGAGCTTCAACCCCCTGAAGATAGCACCAGTTTCTACTGGTAGGATGCTTCTACTGAAGGGTTTAACCCTCAGACTCACTGCTGACCACGTTTCATCAATTTTCAGACTGGATCAGGCAGTTTCAACCCTGGATTCACGTGTGTTCTATGCCCTGGCCATCATATTCTTTTGGAAGAGATAGTTCTGGCATCTTATTAAGACTTGAATCTGGAAATCACATCAATACATTATTTTCTAGTGGTTATGACAATAGCTGAAATTATCTCGAAAGGAAACACAGATCTACTGACTGCAAAGGCTGCTGCAAAAGCCTCCTAAACACACATTAAACAAGACAATAAACTTGAAGATGATGCCTCCACTCTCGTAGTTGCTAAACCCTCAGCCGAGAACTCTCTGTCATTGTAGATCTGCCACCCACTGCCACAATGAGGTTCCTCCCTCCTCAAATCTTTCTGCAGCCTGCACAAATGACCTCAGCAACTTGTAGATGTGCCTACTGTCAGAAAATGGCCTCCACGTCCTCCGTTGATTCTTCGAATCCCCTGTAGAAAGGGCATCGACTCCTTCTTAAGCCCCCTGGGTCCAGGACCCGTTCAACGCTCATCGGGTCCCAAATTTATTGCTCGGGGGAAATCGGCCCCCTTTTTAAAATTTGAATTAAACCTATGCGCGCCTTTTTAAATCGGGTTTCGGCATTCCATACGCTAGCCCTCCTGAGCTTATCTCCCAGTCAACGTGACCGTCACATCGTGACCACAACCTTACCTCGTCGGGGCTACGGGGTTTGTGATGCCTCAATGCATACACCCGCGTGATTCCTGATCATCCAAATCCCGACGCTCCTTTACGCTAACAGTTGTTCTCCACTACGTCATTGTCCTCCTTCTCTGTTGTTCTGATAGTTGTTCCCCACTGATCGGGGTTTCACTGATCGCGATTTCACAATGCACAAATCCATTGTCGTCGGGATCTCCGATTTCCCGATGGACAAAGTGTCGACGGTGCCCGATCCTTTGCCACGCATCCTTCCAGATGGATGGCTCTTGATCTTTCCGGGGTTAGAGACCTGGAAGTCTCTATGCCTGGTGTCTCGGATCTTCGATACGCACGATCACGTGACACGTGTCCTTCTTCAGACGGACGGTTCAGATTTCGCGTTGGGGTTTCCTTTAGGGATTTCCCCAATCCTTCATTCACGGGAATGCCGATTTTCCGATTCTCGATACGCTGGTCCTCCGACGATCCTTTGACCTGCCACCTGTCCTCCAGGGTGGCCCACACGCTATCTGCTTTATCGGGAAATCGCGTATCGCGATTTCAGGGTTTTCGTTGTCGAGTGAATTGGACATTTCAAAGTCTCGATCCCCGATTCTCTGATGAAGAAAATCAACGGTCCATATCTCATGCTTGCTTTAATGGTTGTGATTAAGTCGCGAAATCGCATATCGTGATTTCAGGGTTTTCGTTGTCGAATGAATTGGACATTTCAAAGTCCTGATCCCCGATTCTCCGATGGCTTATCTTCCTCGCAGCTTCTGCAGATTTGATGGCTGTCGGCGGTGCTCTGTAGCAATCATACGTGCCCATCCAAAACTCAACCATACACTGATTTTCTAACATGAAAGCTCTTCTTCCTCCTTTGCCTCATCCTTTGCCATCAATGACAATATTTCCAACAATCTCCCCCTTTGTCATTGATGGAAATAGTCTTCCTCTGTCTGCAATACTCTTCCTCTTGTCTTTTTCCTCCCCCTTTGACATCAATGGAAAAGAGTGGACAATACCATGCTCCCCCTGAGATCATGTTTCATCTGCTTGATAATCAATCAATGCTCCCCCTTAGCTAGATCATTTAGAGATGCTCATCAACACCTTACAACCAATTGAGGCTTCTGTACTTAATTAGACCTGATCCTCTGCATGGCAAAGACTACTCCCAATTTTTGTCGGAGATATTCGAACGCTTCCCTCGGTAGAGGTTTGGTAAAGATATCAACAACTTGTTCTTTGGAGGGAACATACTCCAATTTCACCTTTTGCTCAAGCACCTGTTCTCGTAAGAAGTGATATTTGATGGGAATGTTCTTGGTCTTGGAATGCATAACAGGGTTCTTTGAGATACTGATGGCACTTGTATTATCACACATAATAGAGACAGGATATGAAAATTTGATTTGAAAGTCTTGAAGGGTTTGCATCATCCAAAGAAGTTGAGTGCAACAAGATGCTGCGGCCATGTATTCTGCTTCTGTTGTAGATAAGGCAATGGAACTTTGTTTCTTGCTGAACCAAGATACTAACCAGGGCCCCATGTAGAATTCACCACCATTAGTTCTCTTTCGATCATCAACACTTCCATCCCAATCTGCATCAGTGTATGCCTAAAGAGTAAGATCAGCATTCCTTGGATACCATAGTCCAAAATCTTGAGTTCCTTGTAGATATTTGAATATTCTTTTCACCGCCTGAAGGTGAGACTCTCCTGGATTGGCTTGAAATCGTCCAACAATACCAACTGCATGCATAATGTCTGGTATTGTCCCAGTGAGATACAGTAGACTTCCTATCATAGATCTGTATTCTGTCTGATTCACCGTGGGAGAATCATCAATAGAAATGAGATTACACCCAGTTATCATTGGTGTACTTACAGGTTTGCAATCTTCCATGCCATACTTCTTGAGGATTTGCTTAAGGTATTTTGTTTGTGATAGGAAAATGCCATATGTTCCTTGTTGCACTTGTAATCCTAGAAAGAATGTTAGTTCCCCAAGTAAAGACATTTCAAATTCTTGTTGCATATCAGAAGCAAATTTCCGACTCATGGATTCTTCATTGCTTCCAAAAATGATATCATCAACATATACAACTACAATTAGTAGTTTGTCGTTTTCAGTTTTTGTGTATAAGTTGCTATCAACAGATCCTTTTGAGAATCCTTGTTGATGGAGATATTTGTCAAAACGAGAGTACCATGCCCTTGGAGCTTGTTCGAGACCATATAGAGCCTTTTTAAGTATAAAAACAAGTTTTTCATCATTTCCAAAGATGAATCCTTCTGGTTGTTCTATATAAACTTCTTCTTCCAGATCACCATTGAGAAAAGCAGATTTAACATCCATTTGATGAACTTTGATATGTTGGTAGCTTGAAAAGGCAAGAAACATTCTTATGGATTCAAGTCTAGCTACAAGAGAAAAGGTTTCTTCAAAGTCTATACCTTCTTGCTGAGCATACCCCTTGCAAACAAGTCTAGCTTTATTTCTTATAACCTCCCCATTCTCATTTAGTTTGTTTTTGAAAATCCATTTAGTTCCAATGACATTTTTGTCATGG
>ML783009.1:494519-532336 GCA_009831015.1 Picea engelmannii
AGGAAGTTACAGCGGGTTTTGCTGTAGGTTGTATCCCTTCATTTGCTGGATAATAATAAAGGAAGGACCTGGCAATTTCTCTGGTGGATGTAGCCCACACTGGGTGAACCACGTAAATCTGTGTCTCTCTTGTATTGTGTGTCCTCTGTGTTTATTTCTGCATTTGTTTTATTTTATTGCTCCGCGGTCCTGTTTTTCTAACAAAATGTTGGAGGTGCATGAAAACACAATGCAGACACCAGTGAAGGACGTGGAACATCTAGAGTTGGTTCTCATGAACATACCCACAAAGGCATTATATGGACTACAAGCAAGTGTACTACAATAAGTACAGTCTAGAGATAGGGTGGATACCACCAACCTAGCGCTCAACTGCGAAGTGAGGGATATTTTACAAGTGACATGTGAGCAGATCACACTTGAAAAGGAGGAGGAGAAGAAGTGTAGATAAATTAGAGAAGAATCTTACCAAGGTATACAGGATCATACAATATTGTGTGCAGGCATAGGAAGTTACAACAGAAGATCAGAAGATAGAGCAGATTGTGCATACCATATAGAAATACAAACAAAAGATAGTGAACTTAACAGAAAAGTTAACTCTGAGCACACCTCCAGAAGTACAGGAGCAGAGAGAGCAAGAGGCTAATGTGCACATATAGAGTATAGTACAGGAGGTTAAAGAAGTGGCAGAACTGTATAATAGGATTTCACATATTTGGACCAGCCAAGAAGAGGATGAAAAGATCCAACAGCTGGAGCAGAGAGAGGTAAAAATAAACGTGGCATTTTAGGACTTGAAGAAGAGGCAGAAGACCATGGACATATCCATAAGAATCAAGGTTGCGTAGGAACCAAAAAATTTGTCGAAATAAGTAAAGACTATGGAGGAGGAGAAACAAGCAAGGTAGGCTCAGTTGGAGCCATTTCAGCAACAAGCAAAAGGAATGATAGATGGGATCCAAACAAAGAGAGTAATATGGGAATAGTCCCTAGTAGAAAGCATAGAAGTTCTAACAGAGCACATGACAGCGCAGGATTTGGAGACACTAGCAGGAAAGAGCACACAGGCTAAGGAGAAAGCGACAAAAATGGGAAAGAAGTCTCATGCACTGGAGGTAGCGATACAGAAGGTGCACTAAGGCTAAGTGGCTCAGGACGAACCACATGTTAGTGGTGGGGACATGTTGGAGCAGGCATGTTTGGAGATCAGCACAGAAAATGAGGCAGATTGTACCAAGAAGGAGAGAACGCCACATTTTGAGGAAAATCAATGCACACGGAAGGATTTGTGGAAATCCGATGCAAATGTGAACAAACCTATCCATGTTAGGGTTAGGGATTTGGGATGTGTTGTAAGGGTTTCTAACCCAATTTTGTAATATAAATAGATGAGATAGAAAGTAGGTTGAGGAATATATCGGTCCTTGGAAGTTTTTTGTCATATATTTTGGGGAGAAATATTTTGGAGAACCTATTTTGGAGTCTTTGTGAGTCAAAGTCTATTTTTGAGAGTTGTAGAGCTCGGATGAAGTTGAAGTAGTTGAGGTTCAGGTCACAAGATGTGGAGCTTGGTGTGATCCTGGTCCACCTCACTACTCTATATTATGATGTAATGCACGCAATGCCTTTTGATGAAAAAGAAAAGAAGAAGAAGATATTTGTGGATGTATCCCCAAGGGGGGTGAACCACGGTAAAACTATGTGTGCAATGTGTTTTAATTGTTTACTATTTCTGCAGTTATGATTGAATAGTTATATAGATGAATGGATGGTTTATTTACAATGTGCACTAGAATAAATATGCACATGAATGAATGAATGAATGTATTTGATGAATAATATAATAAAATGCATGATTAAGTAGAAACAAGAAGTAGAAATAACATCCCCCAATCCCTTCCATGACTGCAGACACATGTGTCCTACAGTCCCCCATAAACCATCTCAGGTGAGACTGCTTTGTGCACTCTATGCGTGGTGTAGCCTTCTGATTTACCAAAAGGAATGATGGTGATAAGGTTTTTGTTGGAGAACTAAGGTAGAACCCAAGTCATCCCATAAGTCCAACAAGCCTTCATTACCATGAACGTGGAAAATAATTCCTCTTTATTACCGAAAGGATTTGGATTAGAAGAATCACTGTCTTTTGTTGAAGTCATTTCTTTCTTTTGAAATGTATGCCTCAAACCAATATTAGGAATGTACTCTTCAAGCAATCCTTCACTAAGATTGAGTTGTGGACCTCGTTAGCATTCACTTGCGAATACATGTCAAACCAGCTCTAATACAACCTGATCTAAAAATCCTGATATGTCTATTAGTTCTTAAGCAAACACTAATATCTAACTAGATTCAGGAAATTAAGATCGTTATGACTATTTGCAAAATATAATGTGAAAATACTTAGTTATCCATAAATTTCATTAACTGATAATAAATTGTGGAAATGAAAATGTGAACATGGAGATAAATATTAACAACAAATACCAAGGCACATTACACAAGTTGATAACGGAGTTTATCCATCTTGGTATATGTCTCTGAGTCCACTTCAAAACGAGAGACTGCTTTATTGATGCTAAATAATGCTTAAATACAACTTCCACTTATGAACTTCTTATATGTTCCCCAAACACAAGTGTAACTGTCAAAATCAGCACCTCCTTGAAAAACCAAAATATTTTACTGTAAACACCCCATACTTCTCTCAAAGAGTCCCCTAGGCTCAAAATCCCATGAGCATAAACTCTTGGCACAAAAATAGATGCAAAACCTATGCTTGGCATGAAAATCCATACAAAACAAACTCAAACCAAGTTCTTTCATGAGCCCCTTGTGTATTTGTAAATGGTTGTGAGCATAGTTTATATAGGGGAAGTCAAAGGGTCGAACCCCACCCGACCCCCTATATGCTCGAATGAGAAATAATTACAACTTAAATAAAATTATGTTGGTTGAGTTAACAACCGGGTGCACATGGTGCAATGGTAGGTTCTCATTGTTAAGTCATTGGGCCTTCGGTCTAGAGGTTGTAGGGTCAACCCCGGTTGATGCCCATTTTGGCATGTCGTTGTAACAATAAACTTTAACTACAAAATCGTCCCATGGAATATTCAATGACATAGTTAGCCTAGTTGGTTTCTAGTTGGTTTGATAAACCAGAGGTCATGGGTTAGATTCCCTTTGAACCAACCAATTTTGATTCCCCTTAGCCAATATTGGCCAATTGGAAGGTGTCATGTGTCACCTATTGGTTGTGGATCATGATTATCTTCATGTTTCATAAGCCTTTGTTTTCATTCGTGTTTATACCCCATGAAGTCTTTACACCCCAAAATATTGTACACCCCTCCACATGGGGGGGTTGCAGGGGGGGCTTGCCCCCCCTGCGGAGTCTAGGGGGCTCATCCCCTCGGCTGGGGGGTCCGAGGGTAAGCGGGCCCCTGGTAGGGGCTCGGGGGAGAAGCCCCCAAAGAAACAATTTCCTTGTAAATTTATATTGTAATTTTATAGAAAATTTGGACCATTCATTATAATGTCACAAATATGATGGTAGAAGTTATGGTAGGGTTTTTTTCCCTAGAAGGAAACCCTATTTTATGAGGGAATTGTATTGTGGCTATGTATCATTGCAAATATTGTATTCTGAGAGAGGAGATTGTGAGAGAAAAAAGAGGAAGTTACAACGGGTGTGTTGTAGGTTGTATCCCTTGATTTGTTGGATAATAAAATGAAGGACCTGGCAATTTATCTGGTGGACGTAGCCCACACTGGGTGAACGACGTATATTTGTGTCTCTATTGTATTATGTATCCTCTGTGTTTTATTTCTGCATTTGTTTTAATTTTATTTCTCCGTGGTCCTTTTTTTCTAACAACTGGTATCAGAGTGAAAGGTAACTTGCAGGAAAAGAGGTTTCTTGGTTCAAGTGGTAGCAATGGTGGAAGATGGAACGTTTAGGGTCAAGAAATTTAACGGCCAAAACTAGCAGTTATGGAAGATGTAGATGGAAGATTATTTATATCAGAAGGATCTATTCCTACCATTGGATGGAATAGAAAAGAAGTTGATGGCCATGAAGGATGAAGAATGGGAGGTTCTTGACAGAAAGGCAGTAGGAACGATATGCTTGAGCATGATAGCATCTATGGCTTTCAATATTTCGAAATAAAAGACAACAAAGGAGTTGATGTATGCATTGGCTAAACTGTATGAAAAACCCTCAACGTCCAATAAGGTGTTTCTAATGAAGAGGTTATTTAATATGAATATGTCAAAAGGCGGGTCTGTTGCAGATCATTTAAATGAATTTAATACGGTTACTAATCAGTTAAGTTCTGTAAAAGTGGACTTTGATGATGATTTCAGGGATCTTCTAATCGTGTGCTCAGTGCCAGAAAGTTGGAACATCTTGGCCATGGTTGTAAGTAACTCTGTCTCTAGTTCAAACACTTTAAAATTTGATGATGTTGTTGGTGTTATCCTTAGTGAGGAAATGCGATGGAAAAGCATAGGTGAGACATCGGGTAATACGTTAAACATGGAAAATAGGGGAAGAAAAAAGGATAGAGGAAACGAATCAGGGAACCGTGGGAATTCTAGGAAGGGAAGATCCAAGTCCAGACTGGGAAAGATAGAGTGTTGGAATTATGGGAAGAAAGTACATCTGAAGAAAAATTGTAGAGGTCCAAAGAAACAAAGAGATGGACAACAAGAGAAAAATCAGGACGAAAATGTAACAGGTGATGTGTTACAAGATGCTTGAATTCTTTTTGTAGATAATATTTATGAGTCTTTGGAAGTAGATTCAGGGGATTCATTTCATGCCACACCCCATAGGAAACATTTTCTAGATTATGTTCAAGGTGATTTTGGACATGTTCATTTGGGTGATGATGCACCATGCAAAATTGTTGGAATGGGAAAGGTAAAAATAAATCAAAGGAATGGAAACCGATGGTTGTTGAAAGAGGTAAGACATGTTCCAGATCTAATTAAAAATATAATTTCAATAGGGAATTTGGAAATTGAAGGTTCTATATCTATATTTACAGATAAGGTGTGAAAGGTCACCAAAGGATCACTAGTGATAGCAAAAGGAGAGAAGGTAGGTACATTGTATTTATGTACTAGTAATACTAACTCTTATATGTCTTTAGCTTCTACAAGAGTGGATACAACATTGTGGCATCATAGGCTTGGACACATGAGTGAGAATGGGATGCAAATACTTCACAAAATAAAATTGTTTCCATATCTTAAACAAATTGATTTGGATTTTTATGAGTATTGTGTTTATGGAAAACAGAAGAGAGTTAGATTTCTCAGAGTCAGAAAAGAAAAGAAGAGTGAAAGGTTAGAGCTTGTGCATACAGATGTATGGGTACCAACTTGGGTATCATCTCTTGGTGGCTTTCGTTATTATGTTACTTTTATTGATGATGCAACTAGAAAAACTTGCGTTTATTGCATTCGACAAAAATATGATGTTTTTGATACTTTTAAGAAATGGAAAGCTTTGGTTGAGAATGAGATAGGAAAAAGGTTGAAGTGTCTCAAATCAGAAAATGGAGGTGAATATTGCAGAAAGGATTTTTATGATTATTGTTCATATCATAGAGAGAAGACAATTCTAGGAACACCACAAGAAAATGGTGTGTCAGAAAGGATGAACAAGACAATCATGGAGCGTGCAAGGAGTATGAGATTGCATGTTGGTTTTCCCTTATAGTTCTGGGCAGATGTTGTAGATATTGATGTTTACTTAATAAACAAAGGATCTTCAAGCTCTTTGAATGGTAGAATTCCAGAGGATGCATGGACATGTAAAAAGGCAAACTATTTTTTTTAATACTTTTGATTGTGAAGCATTTGTCCATATTGATAAAGAAAATAGAACAAAGCTTGAGGCAAAATCCAAGAAGTGTACCTTTATTAGACACAGTGTTAATGATTTTGGTTATCTCTTATGGGATTATGAAAATCACAAAATCATTAGGAGTAGAGATGTCATATTAAATGATAAGGTCATGTACAAATATCAATTACAATGAAAGAAATAGGAAAAAGAAAAACCATAATACATAATGCTTGATGAGATAACTGAAAAAGAAATTCCAAAGGTACTAGAAACTCAAAATGTACAACAATAGGATCAATAGGTACCTCAAACTCCCGCAAGTGTTGTTATAATATCTACCAAGTTAATTAGACCCCCTGAACGATACTCTCCTTCATTGTATTATTTATTGTTGATTGATTTTGGTGAACCAGAATGTTATGAAGAGGCAATGCAGGTAGACATTAAAAAGAAGTGGGATCAAGGCATGAAAGTGGAAAGGGATTCCCTGGTAAATAACCAGACTTGGGATTTGGTTCAGTTGCCTGTAGGAAAAAGAGCATTGCAGAATAAGTGGGTTTATGAGTTAAAGGAAGAAGATGGAGGCAAAAAGCGGTACAAGGCTAGACTTGTTCTAATGGGGTTTGCACAAAACAAAGGTATAGATTTTGATGAAATATTTTCTCCTATTGTTAAAATAACTTCAATTAGGAATATCTTGAGTCTTGTGGAAGTAGAATATTTACATCTTGAATAGTTAGATGTAAAAACAACTTTTCTCCATGGGGATTTGGAGGAAGATATTTATATGCAGCAACCACATGGGTATGAGGTCAAAGGGAAGGAAAATTTGGTATGGAGTTTGAAGAAGAGCTTGTATGGCCTAAAACAAGCTCCAAGGTAGTGGTATTTGAAGTTTGACAAGTTTATGATAGAACAAGGTTCAGTAGATGTCATTCTGATCACTGTGTTTATTTTAAAAATCTAAAAAATGGAAGCTATATTATCTTGCTATTGTATGTAGATGACATGCTTGTTGCAGGGTATAATATGTAGGATATAAATGTGCTCAAGAAGAAATTATCTAATTCATTTGCGATGAAGGATTTGGATGTTGCAAAGAAAATCCGTGGTATGAGAATAACAAGAGATAGGAAAAATCGCAATTTGACATTGTCTCAGGGTGAGTACATAGAGAAGGTGTTGGAGAGGTTTAGAATGAAGAATGAAAAACCAGTTAGTACACCATTGGCCAGCCATTTCAAATTAACCAAATAAATGTGTCCCAAGACATGGGAGGAGATAGAATACATGTCCAGGGTCCCTTATTCATCAATAATTGACAGCTTGATGTATGTGATGGTTTGCACAAGACCAAATATTGCACATGCAGTGGGAGTTGTGAGTAAGTATATGAACAATCCAAGTAAAGAAAATTGGGATGTAGTAAAGTGGATCCTCGGGTATTTGAAATGTACCTCTACTCATGCATTATGTTTTGGAGGTTCAAACATTGTTCTACAAGGACATGTTAATTCAGATATGGCAAGAGATAAAGATAGAAGGAGGAGCACCACAGGGTATGTTTTTACTGTAGGTGGAAAAATAGTAAGTTGGATTTTGAAACTGCAAAAGGTTGTTGTGCTTTCAACAACAGAGGCAGAGTATGTTGCTTCTACAGAGGCTAGTAAATGGATTATTTGGTTACAGAGGTTTATGAAATAATTGGGAAAGAAGAAAGAGAATAGAAGGTTGTACTATGAAAGCGAGAGTTCCACTCATCTTGCAAAGAAATCAGCATTCCATTCGAAGACTAAGCATATACAACTCACGTACCATTTCATACGATCCATCTTGGAAGATGGTCATTTGAAGTTGGAAAATATACACACTAGCCAAAATCATGTACACATGTTAACAGAGTAACAAGGGATAAACCGATTTCCTACTCAGTTTCAGTTGCTCTTCAAGCATGAAGGTGAAGATGAGAAATTTTCCAGGTCCAAGGTGGAGTATAGTCCAGAAGGTACAACAACAATGGATTTTTTTTAATCAGTCTCCAAGTGGGAGATTGTTGGTTGTGGAGCCTGATTATCTTCCTATTTCATAGGCCTTTTTTTTTAGCTATGTTTATACCCCATGATTATTGTACACCCCAGAATGTTGTACACCCCTCCACACAGGTGGGTTGCAAGGGGGGATTTCCCCCCCACGGGGTTTATGGGTATCATCCCCCTAGCTGGGGGATCCAGGGGAAAGTGGGCCCCCGGTGAGGGTTTGGGGGCAAATCCCCCGAAGGAAAATTTTCCTTGTAAATGTATATTGTAATTTCATAGTAAATCTGGACCATTCATTGTAAGGTCACAAATTTGATGGTGAAATTTATGTTATGGTTTTTTTCCCTAGAGGGATACACTCTTTTATGAGGTAATTGTATTGTGTCTATGTATCATTGTGAATATTGTATTATGAGAGAGGAGGTTGTGAGAGAAAGAAGAGGAAGTTATAGTGGGTGTGTTGTAGGTTGTATCCCTTCATTTGTTGGATAATAAAAGGAAGGACCTAGCAATTTCTCTGGTAGATGTAGCCCACACTAGGTGAAACACGTATATCTATATCTCTATTGTATTGTTTATCTTCTATGTTTTATTTCTGCATTTGTTTTTATTTTATTGCTCTGCAATCCTATTTTTCTAACATCACCTTCTGGTTGGTCCACATCATTGCCACCATATGCCTGTCAGTTTCCATACATGATCCAGTCACCTACCACATAGCCTGCACAGTCACCTACTCTGTCAACATACCACGTCACCCTCTTGTACTACCACGTGTCATCCTTTTAGTGATTCCACATGGCATCTATATAGTCCATGTCATCTGTACAGTCCACATGTCCATATGTGATGTTTCCACGTCACCTGTCTGTACCATATATACTACCACATGGCAGCCTTCCCTTTCTCTATTTTTGTCGAACTTTAAAAGGCCATAAATACCTCATATGATGTCTATTTGAGGCCATTCAAATTGCACTGGAAATATCTCGTCAAGCTCTATGCAATGGATTCATTTTCATTAGCATTCGAGACCATCATTTTTTGAGAATTCTCAGATCCATCGTGATCACTTGATGAAGTTGTTCCTTATAGAGTTTGATATTATGACTCTTTGGACAACATTAGAGCCCAAATCTGAGATTTATGTAACAAAGAACAAGAAGGTTGACTATCTTAATTCATTAGATGAGATTCAACAACAATAATTTTTTCACATAGAGGTATTCTGATGCCAAAAAAATTCTATCCATGTGATCCAGGTGGATATTGGTGGCCACCCACTTATTCCAACTAGCTCCTCTTGTCCATTTTTAGTTTAGCACGTTCTTCTATACTTATTTATAATTGTGGTTTCTACACTTCTGGGGATTTCTGAAGCCCTACACATATTACAGGTGGATACTGATGGCCTCTCACCTAATCCAACTAGCTTATTTTGTATGTTTTCATGTCAACACGTCTTGTTGTACTTCCAGGGCCATTTTCGAGTCCTAAACAATGTTTTTTTTGGCTCTCCAGAGTCAAAGTGTAGAAAAAGTCCAAGTTTGATGGCAGGATGTGTAGTTTTCTAAAATACCTTTCCAATGGGCTATCACACACTTAAAATAGAGGTCGTATGCAAACTTTATGACCTTGGGAAGTTGAGGTATCAACTTACCCATAGGGGCTCACATGAATTTTCTTGTTTCACCTCCTAAGGTTAGGGTTTTGGATGTCTAGGATTTTAGAATTCATGAGTAATATCAAAAAGGCCTCTGGAGCCTCATTGTAATCATTCTTCTCATACGGATGTGCATAGCAGCCACATCTTTTCTTAGAGATAGCTACCAACATTTGAGCAAGTGTTTCAGTTCTGCAGTTTTACAGCTCCAGCCTATTTCATTTATTCAATAGAAGATATTGTTCACTGGATATATGTGTTATTATTCATATCTCTGTGTTTATTGTATTCATTATGTTAATTGGTTCGTTCTGCTCCTATACCTGAATCAGTGGTATCAAAGAGGTTTTCTCTTCATTTATTTTTCTTCGTGCATGTCCCTGACAAGATCTGGGTACAAGAAGTAGGGACTCAAACCAATCGATTCGTTGCAAGATCAGTTGTGCCAATCTCGAAAATAAGCCATGAGAGACAAAAAGAAATATGATGGGGTAGGAGATCCTTTTAAAATTTTGTTCGAGGAATCCCTTGCACAACAAAGGAACAAAATGATGGACAACTTTGCGCAGATCCTTCGGCGCCTGCCCACAGGAGAAGCATCTTCATCAAGCATCCATGCAACCCCCTTCAAGGTACGGGTAAATTTTTATATTGTATTATTTAAAGGACCGATAGATGCGGATGTTGTAGATAAATGGTTGAATCTTCTCGAAGGGTATTTTTCAGTTCACAATTTTTCCCATAGGGAAAAGATTACTTTTTCACTCCTCAAGGTCGTCCCCCATGTTAAGGATTGGTGGGACTCTTACTCTTAGAAAAGCACCATAGAGGAATCTACAATATTTTTGGTTTCCCCTACATGGGATTCCTTCTGGGATGCCATTAAAGAACCATACTACCCTGTTGGAAGCTACGAGGACCAGTACACCAGATGGACCACCCTGTGTCAAGAAAGGGACCAGACAGTACCAGATTTCACCAATATTTTCCATACCTTGTGCACCAAATTGGGTATCAAAGACTCTGAGAAATTTATGGTGCTCAAATACCGTGGTTGTTTGCATAGATACATTCAAATATAAATGTAGTTTTTGGACATCACCTCAATGAGTACGGCTTATAGATACGTTTTCAAGATCGAGCAGAAATTTAAGAAGAAGAGGCAAGAGTTTGGATATGCAAACTCCTCATAGCCGAAGCAGGGAAAAGGTGACCCCAACCCACACAGCAAGGGATAGAGTAGAGAGGGCCACTCTCAGGACAACCATTCCAATCCAAAACACAAGAAGAGAAATGAGAAGATGAAAAATGACATGGGAAAATGGTGTGAGTACCATAAAATCCCTTGGCATAACACTGAAGAATGTCGCTCCAAGAAGTCACTCATGACCGAGCTGAAGGCTTATGAGTCAGAGGTCGATTCTAATTCCGAATCAAATCCCGAAGTAGGGAAGTGGATTATCAATGTTGAACCCAGTTCCACTATCACTACCACCAAAGTCCGGCCAAGCGAACTAGAAGAACCAGAGGAAGGGGCATGCTTCTTTCACTCACAGATGTGGGTAAAGGGGGATCAGCCTCATTTCATTGTCGATAATGGAAGTCAAAAGAACTTGATTTTAGCAGAGGTCTTCAAGTGGCTATAACTGCCAACAACACCACACCCTCAACCCTACACCATCGGTTGGCTTCGCCAAGGAAGAGATCCTTGTGTCAGCCAATAGTGTCGTCTTCCCTACAACATCAAGCCTTTTAAAGATGAGGTATTGTGTTTTATTTCTCCCCTTGTAGTTTTTGATTTTCTTTTAGGACAACCATATTTGTGGAAGCATCATGTTGTGTATGAGTCTAGACCCCATGGTGTTATTATTACTTTGGGTAGACAATTGTACATGATACCAGAGGTAGAGCCGCCTATTGCTATTTTTTTAATCTCTCCTAAGAAATGAAGTAAGGTCATTTCACAGACCGAGAAGTTCGTCTTCTTTGTGATCCATGCTCAGAGTAAGTAGAAGGTCACCTCCACATCCATGGCCTTTACACAGAGCCTCTCTTTGCAATAGAATCAAGTGGATGAGATCATGGAAGAATACAAAGACATATTCTCCTCACCCACCAGGGTACGAACACACTGCCAAGTCAAGCATCCAATTGATATAACCCTCGATGCACATATACCTAATGGACCAGTCTATCGTCGCCCACTGATGGAAAATGATGAAATCAGGCGTCAAATCCAAGAGCTTCTTCAAAAGGGGCACATCGGACCCATCTCCTCCCCTTGCAGAAGATTGATTTTACTGGTGTAGAAGAAGGACGGGACTTGGTGACTCTACTTTGATTACAGAGCCTTAAACAAAATCACATTCAGGAACCCGTACCCAATTCCCAGGATTTATGACCTTCTTGACCAACTCAAGGGGGAAAAGTTCTTCAACAAGATTGACCTAAAGTCTGGCTACCACCATGTTCTCATCGAACCAACCGATGTCTGGAAGACAACCTTCAACTCTAAAGAAGGTCTCTTTGAATCGATGGCCATGCCCTTTGTCTTAACAAATGCACCATCCACTTTCATGAGTTTGATGGATGATGTATTGAGACCCTTCACCAACTATTTTGTGGTGGTATACTTGGATGACATCCTCATCTTCAGCAGAACTTGGGAGGAGCACATGCGGCATAGTCATCATGTTTTGAGCACTCTACGGCAGCACAAGCTATATGCCAACTTGGAAAATTTCTCTTTTGGAATGAACAAGGTCCAATACTTGGGCTAGATTGTTGATGAGCATGGGGTACATGTTGATCTAGCTAAGATCCAAGTCATCCGTGACTGGCCAGCCCTGACCACACTAACCAAGCTTCAGAGCTTCCTGGGAATGGCCAACTTCTACCGACGTTTCGTGTTGGGATTCTCCCATATTGCATGGGCCCTCAACTAGGTGACCAAGGGTGGTGGCAGGGAAAATTTTGTATGGGGGAAGGAACAACAATGAGCATTCAATGATTTGAATCATCGCCTATGCTCAGCTCCAATACTCTCCTTTCACAATCTGCAGCAACCGTTCGAGATTGAGATGGATGCCTCTGACTATGTTGTAGGTGCAGCTCTCACTCAACATGGTCATTAGGTGGCATACCATAGTGAGACACTCTAATATACTGTCTGGAAATACCCCACCTATGATAAGGAAATGTATTCCATTGTACAAGCATGTCGTCAATGGAAACATTACATTCTAGGAAAGGAGACAATCATCCACACTGATCACAAGCCTCTACAGTTCATATAGACATAAGGGAAATTGCAGAACGATCGCCATCAGAAGTGGACCACCTACCTACAGTAGTTCCATCTCAACATCAAGTATAAGACAAGGATCTCAAATCATGTTGTTGACTGCCTCATTCGACCTCCCGTGGCTGCACTCACCATCATGTTCCATTCTTATGGACATGAGGCATCTGAGTGGCCCAAACTTTATCAGCTAGATCCAGACTTTGCCGCCACCTATCAACTCTTGGGTACAAGTGTGACTGTCATCGATTTTCACATTCAGGATGGACTGTTATTCCATCTAGGCCATCTCTGTGTTCCTACAAGTGAGCATTCAAAGCTTATTTTCTAATCCCACTACAATCGGATGGCAGGACATTTTGGTGTGGAGAAAATTGTGGTCGTTCTTCATAAACATTTTTATTGGCCAAAAATTCGATAGGATGTCAGCAAGTATATCAGATATTGCACTGCCTATGTGATTTATAAGCCATCCATCAAGAAGAAAGGCTTATACACCCCTCTTCCTACTTCCAAGAATCCTTGTGAATCCATCTCAATGGATTACATGTCTAGCCTTTCTTCCATGAAGAAAGGAAATGACTGTGTATTTTTTGTCATTGATCGGTTTTCGAAGATGTCCATCCTCACAACATGCAAGAAGAATATCACAGTGACAGATACTACCAAGCTCTTCTTCTAACGAGTGTGGGTCCATTTTAGGATACCACATACCATCATCTCCGACCAGGACAACAGGTTCCTCAGCACATTTTGGTCGCGTCTCTGGTCACTGTTGGACACCAAGCTCACTAAATCTATTTCTTTCTACCCCCAAACAGACAGCCAAACATAGGTTTTCAATGAGATGATTTTTGGCACAGGGGCACACCCAGGGTTCAATGCTTCAACAACGCACCAACAAGCCCTAACTACTGGCCCTTTCGGCAACACCTACGGAGAAGATGTAGTCTCACCCGAAGTATAAATAGGGGGATGCAGGACACAGGTGTCTACAACCAGAGGAGATGCAAATTGGATCCAAAACAATAATACACAACAACTAGATATTATTTACCAGCTTAAACCTACTTCATGTAGTTATATCTCAGATCTAGCTCAATAATGCAATAACATACTAACAGGAAGCAAAGAACAAAACATCAATCCATAGAGACAACAATATTTACGTGGTTCACCATCTCTCTAGGGCTACGTCCATAGAACTGTGTTTCTTGATATATTAAGATGAAACCATACAGTTCTATTTGCTCTCTTAGCTTGCAGATCTCTCTCTCCTTCTCTCTCTTTCTCTCCCCTCCCTGTGCACCCAGCTGCAGGGTTGATCTCTGCACCTAGTTGAAGATATTACAATACCAGAGTGCTCTCATACACATCACAACAATAATCACTCAATATCAAAATACAACTCTAGCCCAACGACAAACCCCTCTTTTCTCATCTAGGTCCTTATTTATACATTACAATGATTCACAGATAACCTTAGGTCAAAACCCTAAATTCCAAAACCCTAGGTGTCTAAAACCCTAGGTCCACTTTGACCCATGTTTTCAAGGCTTCACCAACCTGTCTTTCCATATTTCCCGCGAGGTGCTTCAAATCATCCATTAGTGGATTTTTCCGCTTGTTGAATTGTCCACGATCCATCTTCCTTGCTGGTCTATCTCCCTCTATCTTCTCGTCCAATGGCTCATTTTCCCTTACTTCGCTCCTTCTTTTCTACTTCTTTGACCACTTTGACCCATTCTCAGTCAATGTTCCTTCCGCACAGTTCATACTTCACCTTTCCTCTTCCTTATTCTTCGATTTCTTCCTTAATCCATAACCAAGGGACAACAAGCCCCCAACACTCACCTATGACTCATCCCGAGGCACTACAAGACTGGACCTTTTGTCTTACTTCGACTTCAGACTGCGCGGAGCACCCTATACTTTTTTCTCTATCCCTCCCCATTTTGTGCAACCTGTCTTTTTTGTGTCTAGTACCCAGTTTCAACTACACCTGGTACCTAGACCCTTCTTCTCATGTTTTTACTGAGAGTTTCAAGGCAACTGGTTGTCATAGTACAATTTCAACCGGCTCCCAATCACCAAGCCTTCCTTCCATTCTCCATTCAAAGTTTTCAATTGCACAACTCCTCCTTCTGTAACATGGGAAACCTCATATGGCCCAATCCAATGTGTCATGAACTTCCCTGGATGCTTCATGAACTTGTTTTCATATGCCAATACTATATCTCCTTGATTAAATGCTTTATTCTTGCTATGTCTGTCATGGTAAGCCTTTTCTCGTTCCTTTTGTACCTGCTGATGGAATCCTGCAATAAACATGTCTTACTCCAGTTTGACCAAATGCACGAGCCTATTTTGAATAGCGCCAGTGTCATCCATGTATGTAAATGCTACAATTCTTAAGCTAGGAACCAAATATTCCATAGGTACCACTACTTCTAGACCATAAACCAACTTAAAGGGAGTTTGCATTGTCAACTTCTTGCAAGTAGTTCTATAGGCCCATAACATTGTTGGTACTCTCAAATCCTAATCATCTATGTTTACACTACAAATCTTCGTTAGCATTATCTCCAAGATATTATTGAATGCTTCGACTGTACAATTCGCTTGTGGGTGGTAAGGTTTTCTCTTCTGATGATTAACTGCAAATTCTTGGGTCAGGGCTTCAATAGTCTTATTAATAAAGTGTGTACCTTGATCACTCATAAGGTTCTTTGGGCATCCAAATCAGGTAATGATATCATCAAATATGAACCGTGTAGTTGTATTTTCACTACAGTCCTTAACTGCTCTTGCTTCTACCCATCTAGTCAAATATTATGTCGCAGTGATTATGTATCGAGCTTCTGTGTGCTTTCCTAGTGGGTTGATAGGTCCCACGAAATCAATGAGCCATTTCTAAAATGCCTGTAAGTTTAGCTATAGTGCTAAAGGCATCTCATCCCTTTTGTAAGGTTTCCCAACTCTTTGGCATACATCGCAAGCTTTGTAGTATTCCTTAGCATCTTTGTGTAAAGTGGGCCACTAGAGGCTAGCTCTAAGAACCTTATGCGTTGCTTCTTTTCATGCATAATTTCCTCCTATGATGCCTTCATGTGCTTCTGCCAGAATCAGTGGTCTCTCTGCCTCCATAACACATCTCCTCAAGATCTCATCAGGTCCCATATTATATAGTTTTCCAGCTATAAGTAAAAAATCTGCAGTACGAACTACCAGTTGTTTCTTCTGAATGAATGTATTTTCACGAGGTGTCATTCCTGTAAACAGGAACTAGACTATCTCGGTGAAATGATCATCTACCTTTCTTATGGCCAGAAATTGTGCATCTGGTAGTGTATCCTCCAAACTAGTAGGTTCCTTGCCATGTTCTAACCGAGACAAGTTGTCGTGTCCCTTGTTCATTCTCCCTGCCTTGACCACAATCTCAAAATCATATTCTTGAAATAGCAGTAGCCATATACATATTATTTTCCCCAACACTGGCTTGTTGACTAGGTATTTCAACATAGAATGATCACTGAACATCTTAAAGTGTCCTCCCAACAAGTAGTGACAAAACTTATGTAGTGCATACATCATGGCTAAACCTTCTCTCTCACTGGTAGTGTAATTTATCTCAATCGTAGAGAGATTCCTGCTAGCAAAGGCTAAAGGATGGTCAATAAATCTTGCTCTTGGTTGTGCTAACATTTATCCTAATGCAATAGATGACGCATCAACATGCACATGGAATTCCTTACTCAAATCTGGGAAAAACATAATAGGCTCAGTGACCATTTTTTGTTTCAGTGTGTTGAAGCTCTATTGGCATTCCTCTTACCATTGAAAATGACAATATTTCCTTAAAATCTTCTCCATGGGTGTTGTTATCTATGCATATCCCTTTATGAAATTTATGTAGTAGCCAATATTTCCCATCACAGTGTGCAAATTTCTAACTGAAGTAGGAGGGGGTAGATCAACAATGATGGAAATCTTGGAAGGATCTACCAGCAGCCCCTGCTTACACACAATATGGCCTCACAGCACTCCAAAGGGTGAAAATAAGATACACTTCTTCAGGTTCAGAGCAATCTGGCATTGCCTGCACTTATCCAACATTAGTCTTAAACATTCAATATCATTTTGCAATAAGAAAAAAAACAGTCCAAACATCAAAATATGCTTCCAAAAATTTATGTAAAAACTCCTTGAATGCTTCAACCACCACCCTATAAATGATGGCTGGTGAATTCTTCAATCTGAAAGGCATCATTATGTACTAGTAGGAACCCCATTCTATTGCAAATGTGGTCTTATGGCAATCTTCCTTGGCAATCTTGATCTGGTGATAACCTGAAAAGCCATATGTGAAGGAGTAAACTTCTTGTCCTCCCACATTATCTAACACTTAGTCAGTAAATGGTGCAGGGAATGGATCATGTAAAAATGCATCGTTCAGTTTCCTCAAGTCTACATAGATTTTGATCTCTCCTGTCTTCGTATCTTGAACCACCATAGGGCTAATCCATTCTAACTCTTCAACAAGTTCTATGATTACTGCTTCCAACATTCTATCCAATTCAATCTTGACTTTCTTCTTATGCTTAGGATTCAATTTGTAGGGTCTCTGCATGACTGGCCTTGCGTCTGGTTTCAAGGGGATCTTCATTTCTCTCATGGGCCCTTTAATTCCCTTCATGCCGGTGAAATTGGTTGGAAACAAGTCCTGATATTCATGCAATAGTTTTGTGATCTTGTCAATAGTGGAATCATCCCAATAATCTCCAACGTTTGTGAGCTTAGGTTCTTTCTCTGTTCCAATATTAACTTTCTTGATTTTGATTGGATGTCCAATAAAAGGTAGTTCGACTCCTGGTCCTTCTATGTCTCTTTTTCCTTCTGTTTCGGTGATGTTCACATTCCTAGGATCATCATCTTCATCAACATTGATATTGTAACAACCTTGCAGTTTCTGAAGAGGTGCATTCCATTCATCCTCTTCTTGCTCACAAGGAGGTTAGGTGCCTCCTCAAAGACTTTCTGTCTTACAGCTTGTAAATCTTGATCTACTATGGGGTATTGAATCTCAAATAAAAATGTAGCTATGAATTTCTGAGTCATATCGTACCAATATGCAGTGGTGAGGCATAGTTATGCTTGAAGATACCAATTAATAGGCATTGTGTCCAAGGTGTTAATGAATTTATGCACCCACTATTCCTAAGGAGTGTTGCTCCAGGCCTCCTCACAACTTCACACATGGTCCTTTTGATAGCTCTGACCCATGTATCGAACTTTGCATCCTTCAACTTGGTCTAAAAAGTGCATTGTCATCAAAGTGTGACATTGCACCCAGTCAGCGATGTTCTTCTTGTGTGTTCCCAACCATCTCGTTGGCGTTTCTTTAAAGGCCTCATCCAGTGCCAACAACCTCTATTGTACTGGTACAATTTCTTCAAATTCCAATAAGAAAGTTTATAAATGATTTAAACCATCAAATGTGGGTAGATTACTTACTTTTGTGCCAATCCAACGAACTTCCCTAGTCAATCTATCACATCTCTGTGCAGAAACTTCATACATTTTGTTCTTCCAATTCTCTAGTGCTTCTTTTGAATCTGATGAGCATTCGTTGTCACTTCACCAGCTTAAATTACTATCTGTCATAGGATTAATGTAATCATGTTGCCTTGTTGTCAATTTGTATATATTCTCTAGCTCAAATGCGCAGTCTTCTTCTCTGATGGGTTATGTGTATCTACGACCTTCATCGAGATCAATAGGTGCAACGACTCGAAGGCCATCACCTTCAAATGTCATTCTTCTTTTCTTTAAGTCAACCACAGTAGAATTATTGAAATCCCAATCAATTCCTAATAGCGCAGGATAAGGACAACTATCTTCAACTATCTCAATCACCTTGAAGTCCGCAAACGTTCATACCCCGTCAATGTCCACAGGGACATGCTTCAGTCTTCCAAAGGGCTTATTGTCTACTGATTATCCATCCTGAGCCTGATAGGGGAATAAATCAACTTAGGTTTTACCATGAGTGCCCAGGTATGCTTCGTCATAACATTGACTTCTGAACCTAAGTTGAGGACCACATAATCTATGTCATAATATCCTATCTGAGCATTCAGGTGGAGTACCTTATTTGTCCTTCTCTTTCTAGATACTTGATGTACTTCTTTATTTAGCAGAGGATATATCCTATCTATCTCATACTATCTGATCAAATTTTGTAGTTCTTGTAAAACTCTTTCATCCTTAATCAAGTTAATGCAAGTACATAAGAATTCCATGAGCTTGCTTACCCCTTTTCCTTCTCTAGGTGAAGCGGACTGATCAAATGCCAGAGGCATTCCACATTCTCTCACTTATGGTTGTGTCTTTTATGAAGAATCCTGATCTCTTCCAAATTCTCTTCTTGCCTCTTCAAATGTCTTCTTTTCTTTCCTTAGATCAAACAGTTGTGTCTTCTCTATAGCTCTTCTGACCCTTAATTCTTCTATAGTCTTTCCTAGGGTCACTTTTTCTTCTCCTGTAACAGCACCTCCTCTAGTGATAACAACAACTTTTGTATCCTCTCCACACGGTTCTACTGAGATTAGTTGTACTTGTTGTTTTCCTCCTCGTCTCTCCTGAAGTTTGGCTAACAGCACGGGACAATCTTCAATAACATGTTCAAATGAATTGCAATAGTTGCAAGTGGTACAAGGGTTCTGATAGTCCCTTGCCAAGTGTCTTGGTTGTGCACAGATATAAAAAATGATCTGAACTCGACCCTAACCCATGCCTCCTCCTCATCCTCTTCCTCTGAATCCACCATGAGGGTTGAAGTTACCTCTTCCTGGGGAATTAAACTGTGTAGTATTTCCATCCTACTGCATCTCTCCTTGAATCCTATATGTATCTCTTGACCTTTCATGTAATAGGTCATAATCCATACATTCCTTCTCATAATGCCCCATGGATTTACAGAATATGCAGTAAAGGTTGGTAGGTGTTTGGACATATGTTTTCATGTAATAGCATTCACCAGCACAATGTTTATTTCTACATTCCTCGCACCAGGGTAGAGTAACCTTCTTCAAAGGGATCGGAGCTCCAGAGGCCAAGTATTCATGGAATAGGGGATAGTGGTCCTTTTCATGGCCCTCTGATTTGCATCTGATACACTAGATGTATTCTCTTTCATCCTTTCCCTTGTCTTTCTTCATATCTTGGACCTGCAGAGATAAGCTAGTTAGCTGACTCAAAATTTGACTCATACCTGAGATGGATTATCCCATAGGGGTTGATTCTAGTTTCATGGTGATTTCCAGTGCCTCGGCCTACAAAGTAACCTTTTGCTGCATCAGAAGAACTTTGATGTGTGGTATAAGGGAAACAATGAACCATTCCATGTTCTGCTCATACGGAATCTGAAAAATAAACTGGCCTGTCAAGGTCTTAAACCTCTTATCAAAATCCCAAACAGGTTTGGCTACTCTTTTCTTGATTTATTTTAGTTCTGTAATGCACTGTGACTCCGACCTGGGTTTCTTGAATTCTGCACTCAACACAGCCTTGATCTCATTCAGTGGTTTAGTCTATGCAACTCCTTTAACAAATTTCATGTACCAACTCAGTGCACGGTCTCTCAAGGTAGTACTAAATTGATCTCTCTTAACTACTTCTTCATTGAATTTCTTAATAATCCATACAACTTTGCATAAAAACCAATGTTGATCAGGATCTTCAAATCCATCTCCTCTAAAGATAAGTAGCCTCATTTCATCTGCCATAGATCTTCCTAGGTTTCCTGACTGAGTATGTATTGAACTGCTGGTAACAGTTCTCTGAGTGTTATGGTTACTCTGGCTACTCTGGTTACTTAATGTTGCTAAAACAACAGGAGGAGAAATAGTACTAACCTCAACAGTCGATGCAGTTCTTGAAGTTTTTTATTCTTCCTGGTAAGGTTCTCTAGTATTCTCTTCCTTTGCCCTAGCGGACTTTGAATGTTCCTCGTTTAATAACCCTTCTTCTTCTCCACTGTAAAACCCTTCGTCATGTGCCAGTCATTCATGGCTCTGCTCAAATAAGTTCACTAGAAGAACCTCTTTGAAGTTCCTCCCATTGCGTGTATGGCCAACCTCTATGTCATTGTCGTTGTATGAGTTCTTGAACATTATCTTTTTCAATCTGACCAATTACAATATCTTCAAGATGTTCTTCTCATGCAATAGCATTTTGATCTTTGACTTCAAAAAGTGTAAAAATTTTCCTCTAGGTCACTTAAATAAATATCTCTCTGCTTGGATATATGACTCAACTCTGTCAATAGAAAACTCGGCAATGTACCCTCCAATAGTTCTATCAAACCAATGGTCTACTACTCGTGACATAGCTTTATCAACTCTCTTGACCTTCTTGATCAACACTAACATCCAAACCACAGGTGGTCTAGATCTTATCTCAAACTGCGTATTTGTTAATCTAGCTAACCACTCGTATATCTCCTTATGAATTCCTCCAAAGAAAATCTCTTGTATATCAGTAAAGATATACCTTCCCAACTAGTATTATGAACTAAGATTAGGGTTCTTATTTTGGGCTTCAGTGAAGTTCTTTTCTTGTTCTTCTATCCACTTATGAATCTCTTTCTTCGATGGAAACCACCTTGACATTCCCTCAAGAATATCATGGTCCTGGAAATGGAACCATTTGTTGGCATAGGGGTAGACCCTAGGTTCAATTCTTCAACGATGCACCAACAAGCCCTAACTATTGGTCCTTTCGGTAAAACTTGCAGAGAAAATCCAGTCTCACCCGAAGTAGTAATACGGGGTTATAGGACATAGGTGTCTACAACCAGAGGAGATGCAAAGTGGATCCAAAACAATAACACACTGAAACTAGATATTATTTACCAGCTTAAACCTACATCATGCAGTTATATATCAGATCTAGCTCAATAATGAAATAACATACTAACAGGAAGAAAAGAACACAACATCAATCCACAAAGACAACAATATTTACGTGGTTCACCCTCTCCCTAGGGATACATCCACAGAACTGTGTTTCTTAATATATTAAGATGAAACCATGCAATTCTATCTGCGCTCTTATCTTGCATATCTCTCTCTCCTTCTCTCTCTTTCTCTCCCCTCCCTGTGCACCTAGATACAGGGTTGATCTTCGCACCTAGATGAAGATCTTGCAATACCAGAGTGCTCTCATACACAGAACAACAATAATCACTCGATATCACAACACAAATATATCCCAACGAAAAACCCCTCTTCTCTCATCTAGGTCCTTATTTATACATTACAATGATTCTCAGATAACCTTAGGCCAAAACCTAGGTGTCAAAACCCTAAATTCCAAAACCCTAGGTCCACTTTGACCCACATTTTCAGGGCTTTACCAACCTGTCTTTCCATATTTCCCCCGAGGTGCTTCAAAGAATCCATTGGTGGCTTTTTCCTCTTGTTGAGTTGTCCATGATCCATCTTCCTTCCTAGTCTGTCTTCCTCAATATTCTCGTCCAACGACTCTTTTTCTCTTACTTCACTCCTTCCTTTTTGCTTCTTTGACCACTTTGACCCATTCTCAGTCAATGTACCTTCTGCGCACTTCATACTTCGCCTTTCCTCTTCCTTATTCTTTGATTTCTTCCTTAATACATAACCAAGGGCCAACAATGAATGTGCACATCATGCGCATGTACAACTCTAAGCATCCACATACATGGGATGAGAGTCTCCCCTATGTTCAACACAATTACAACTGGGCTCTCCATAGCTCCACTGACCATAGCCCATTTTAGGTGGGGTTGGGTTTCCAACCCTTGGGTCCCATTGATGTTGCACTACCTCTTGCCACCACACAGACAGACTCTTCTCATGCTCATTCTGAGACTGACAAAGCCACCAGATTCATTGAGTAGATTTAGCACATCCACCAACAGGTCAAGGAGATTTTGCAAAAATCTAATGCTAAGTACAAGCAGTGCCCTGATCAACACTCGGTACCGCACCAATTTCAGGTTGGAGACAAAGTACGATTACATTTGTAGAAAGAGCGTCTCACAGGACCCCATCAAAATATCCTCCCACTTCACTATGGGCCTTACACTATCACCAAGGTTGTGGGTAGAAATTGTTTTGAGCTCAACACTCCACCCTTCCTTGGTCTGCACCTAGTGTTCAATGTGTACCTCCTTCGGCCATATTTTCCACCACTATTGGACACCTCAGAGATTGCGGAACAATTGACACCCACAGAGCTCAACCCTAACTTCATGGAACAAGCCTCCACTAATCAGATAGTGGACACACAGGTCAAGGGAACTCACCAACATAGGATCCAGCTTTATCGAGTTGTCAAGGCAGGGCAGCTCCTAGCCCAAGGCAAGTGGCTCACCCAGGGCCAATCTAGCAGACGTTTCCTCACCTAATGGGGGAACTCAATGCAATGGAGACCATTGATTCCTAAGGGGGGAGGATTGATCTAGGTGGATATTGGTGGCCACCAACCTATTCCAACTGCCTCCTCTTGTTTGTTTTTAGTTCAACACATTCTTCTGTACTTCTTTGTAATTGTGGTTTCTACACTTCTCGAGATTTCTGAATCCCTACACATCTTCCAGGTGGATACTGGTGGCCTCTCACCTAATCCAACTAGCTTATTTTGTATGTTTTCATGTCAGCACATCTTGTTGTACTTCCATGGTTGTTTTGTATCCCTAAATAGTGTTTTTTTGGCTCGCCATAGTCAAACTATAGATGGAGTTAGATTTTGATGGAAAAAATTGTATTTCTCTGAAATACCTTTCCAACAGGCTGTCACGTGCCTAAAACGGAGGTCGTATGCAAACGTTACAACCCCAGGAATTTGAGGTACGAACTTACCCATAGGGGCCCACATGACTTTTGGCGTTTCACCTCCTAGGGTTAGGTTTTTGGATTAATAGGGTTTTGGCATTCATGAATAATATCAAAAATGCCTATGGAGCCTCATTATAATCATTCTACTCAGACGAATGAGCATAGGAGCCACATATCTTCTCAGAGATAGCTACCACCATTTGAGAAAGTGTTTCAATTCTGTAGTTTTACAATTTCAGCCTATTTCATTTATTTAATAGAAGATATTGTTCATTGGATATATGTGTTGTTCTTCATATCTCTATGTTTCTTGTATTCAGTTTGGTAATCAGTTTGTTCTGCTCCTAAATCCAGATAGCATGACCACTTCATCAAGAAAAAACAGTTCTAGTTGGTGACTATGGACTATTATATGATTCTAGGTTTAAGGACTTTAATAGTAAACGCACAACTAGATGGATAGGTCCTTATGAAAATAACAAACTCTTTAGTAATGGCACAATTCAAATTCATACCATTCATGATGAAGATACACTGAAGATAGGACCCCACTCCTAATCAATGGTCATGTGTTAAATATTTACAAGAAACCCTTAACCAAGGAGGACTTTGTGTCCATATTGCAAGTACAATCTGTTGAAACACACACTGACACTAAGAGGGGGGGGTGAATCAGTGTCTGGAACTTTTGGCTACTTTTCACACTTTCATAGATTAAGTAAATTAATTGAATAAGATATATGCATTTTAATTAATTATTCATAAACATGTATACCACAAACTGTATGAAGTAGATAAAATATCATTCTTTTATTTATTTAACTTCAATGAATACAAATAAAATCAATCCTTTAATATCTTCAACTTCAACTGAATATGAGAGATCCAACTCTCTAATACAAGACCCAACCTGTAGTTCTCATATCCAGCTGATAAATGAGGAATCCAACCCTCATAACAAGACTCGAATTGTTGATCTCAGATCCAACTAAAATGTGAGGAATCCAATCCTCATGACAAGACTCATCTTGTAAACAGGCACCAACCTAATAGAATGAACTTTCATTCAATCCATTATATATATATATATATATATATATATATATATATATATCCACCAAACACTCTTCTTCCCTTTGTATTACTTTTCTTATATAGTCCTCCAAGGGGTGCCACTTTGAAACAATGTGTCCATTTGGAATGAAACATTGCACCCCTTCATTTAATTAACACAAATGGTAAATTTTACTAATTGAGTTTTGTACACCAAATTAGATAGTTATTTTTGTATGAATATTCTGGAGCGATGGAAACGAATTTTAAAATTCTACGACATGGGTTTTGTGCAGAACATTCTTAATTAGACAATAAGTGGGAAATTTCCCCAGAAAATGTGTGAGGTGGCCGCTATAGGCGGTTCTTTGAAATCAACTTGTCCAAATTTTCATTTCATCGTCGGATGCCAGATCAACTTCAATACATTTTACCTTTTTATAAATGTCTAAATCGACCTCTATATATTTCCCTTGTTGTTGACTAGTTAAACTCAACTTGTAAACATTTTAATTGATGGTGGATATTAAAATTGACTCCCTTTCAACTGCTAGTCACTAAATATTCGACTTGGTCTCAACCTTTTTGGTATTTCCTTCCTTATTTGACCAACAACCATCTTTTGGTCAACTCAACTAGAAGAAATTTGACTTGAGTAATTCAATTTCGGTCAACCCAAATTGCTTCAGCCTCGACCTAACTTGATTTAAGTTTACTTCGACTTCGACCTTTGGGGAAATTTATTTTACTTCTTTCTTGGACCGACTTGACTTAGAAGAAAACCAACTTGAGTAGTTCAAATTTGGTTGTCCCGACTTGCTTTGGACGAATTGTATTTCCCGACTCAATTTTCCTTGACTTCAACCTTCGAGGTGATTTATTTCACTTCTACTTGGACCGACTTGATTTAGAAGAAAACCAACTTGTGTAATTTGAATTTGGTCATCTCGACTTGTTTTGGTCGACTAGTATTTCCTGACTTAATTTTCCTTCGACTTCGATCTTCGGGGTAATTTACTTCACTTGTACTCGGACCAATCTTTGACTTCTTCAACTTCAACTTCTTATACTTATCTGACTTCAACTTCTTCAACCTCTTCGATTTCAACCTTCAATCTCTTTGACTTCAACCTTCGACTTTTTTAGCTTCGACTTCTTCAACTTCTTGCTGAGATGTTTATACTAGACTTCTTGATATCTGCTTCATTTTGTTTTACTTCGACCTTCGACTTTTTCAATTTCAAGTTATTGTTGAGATGTTTATACCAGAATTCTTGATATCTACTGCATTTTATTGAAACACTCGACTTTGATCCTTTCTCCTTGCATTTAGTTAGTCGACTTAACCCATTTAATTGTTTTGACTTGACTTAAGGTTTGAGTGGTCGAGACAATTGTTTCTGACTTGAATTAAGGCTTGACTAGTCGAAACGTTTCTTGTTGAGACTTTCATACCATTCTTGACTCTATGACTTGTATGGATCCATATTGGATTCTCCACTTACCCTTTTTGTCTAGACAGTTTCTTCTTTTATGCATGGATGTTAATAACACATTCCACCATAGACCATATTGCCACTAGGATGAGTGCATCAAGTTCATACAATATATTTAGTCAATATTATCCTTCTATTAACATTCAATTCACCTTCATAACATTATGTCCAATATTGACAATGCTTCTCAAACCAATCAATCAATGATACTTCACCTATATATCAAGGTTGACATCAATGACAACCAAATTTCCAACACAATCACACCATTTAAATGTGATTAAAAGAATCACTAACTTTAGCCAAGAATATCATATTCATCTTTTTACCATTTTACCATTTCACCAAAAAATTCTAAAAAAAAGAAAAAAACAAAAAAAAATAGAAAACATAATAATAATTCTTTTGAAGAAAACCCCTATAGGGTGTCATAAAAAATTATTATTTCTACAAAGGAGGACTCACCTAAAAACTAGTTTTCAAGGATATTTAGATACTTAGGAATTAGTTACTTATATCAACCTGGTCTACTATGTCTTTAGGTAAAGTGTGTTTCTTTAGTCTATTTATTTAGTATTCATTTGTAGTTATGTAATATGATGGTCATGATATGTTCTAGAAATAAAGTGATTCGACGGCTCATATTCTCCTCGATACTGATGGCTATATTTATCCATGGATTAACACCTGATTGGTCCACGATCTCTATTTAAAGAGCATGGAGGGTCATTTGTTGAAAATCAATTGTGTGAAAATTTTATGTGTACAATATTTTTCTCTTGCGTTGATATATTGCCTCAAGTTGTTGCGTTGGCTAGGGCCATGGATTGTTTCATTCTTTGAGGGTTTTAACCATGTAGAATATTAGTGTATGGTTCTTTGATCTATTTGTGTGAGAGGTTGCTTAAGTTGTTCGACCTGTGTGGAAATACCTGGTTTTTTCAAACATGGTATCGAATCCCATACGAAGACTCTCTCCCATTGTTGATCAAGATCTTGAACTTGTGTCATCGCATGCATTAAAAAAATTATGGATTCTATTATTTCTATTCATTTTGGGGCTAAGTGAGCTATTCCATTATGTTTGCAGCATTTATTTTGGTTGGAAACACTTTTCATTTTACCTTTAAAGGTTTTTGTTTTCCCAAAATATGGTCATTTTTTTTCAAATCCAAAGATATAAATTTCTTTACACCTTTAATTATATATATATAGTTAAGATTTCAGTTTTTGTTGTTTATATTTCAGCTTTCTACTCATTATGGTTTGTGTACGTTCTTTTTTGTGTCCTATATGATATCTTTGTTGTCCCTCGACCAAGTTTTGAGGAAACCTTGGTTAGGTATGGACCACTTTTTGGACTTCGACACATTGGTCGAGGAAGGAGCGCCCAAGCGGAGCTGAGATCGTGGATCTCATTTATTTTGTGGGCTATGTGGACCCAGTAAGGGGTCCTCTAGGTTTTTTGTAATGGGTTATGGGATGTCGGCCCATGGGGTTTTTACCCATGATTAGGCCTTATTGTAAGGGTTTGTAAAAGTATAAATAAGAAAGAATGTATTGTAGAAGGAAAAAAAAAAAAATTAGCGAAGTCTTGGTAGCTAAGTGAAAGTAGTTTTGAGTTGCTTTGTGAAACAAAATGTATATGTGTTAAGGCTCTTTGCTCGATAGAGAAGTTGGCTCTGTGCATTGACCTAGTTTTGGAAGGAGGATTTGGTGCTCAGTGCGCAGATCTCTTGTCTGGTGTGAAGCTCGGCTATGTGGCTTAGTGCACAGGAGCAAATGAATGTAATATCTGGATGAATAATACAAGAGGTGAAGAAGTTGGTGGACGTAGCCCCACACTAGGGTGAACCACATATATCTTGTGTCTTTGGTTTTCTTTTTGTTGCGTTGTTTATGTTATGAATCTGCTCAGTGCTTTGATTATTATGTATGATAGATAGATCCGTTGATGCTTAGTTATTTACTTGTGTTAAAGATAAATGAATGTTAGATCTAACTCGGTGTTATGTGATAAGTGGTTGAAGTGCTTAATCTTTATTGTTACTGCGCTGATCTATATTTGGGTATGTTCTGCGATGTTACTAAGGTTAGGAAACTAATGCATGTCATCTTCTAAGTGTTAACAGAATACCCTGTGAAGTGTTATTACCACAGTTATGTGTCCCAGCTTGGTTACAGACACCTGTGTCCTATAACCCCCCCTACTTCTACCTCGGGTGAGACCTCGCCTGCTTCGCAGGTGTTTCCAAAAGGGTCGGTAGTCAGGGTTTTGTTGGTGCACTGTTAAGTGTTGAACCCTGGGTCTACCCCTATGCCAACAATCTCATAAAATTAGAAACATAGTGGAAAGTGTTTTATTTCTTATGTATGCTCTTTTCTCTACACTTTATGTAATCTTAGTGATTCAGAAATAGAGAGAAAAATTTCATTTTTGGAGTAAAATAACTAAGATATAATGTCGATATTGTTATGTTTTGAAAAACAATTTCTTCGAAATTGTGCTCATTTTTGTGTTTGGTTGCATTGAACGTTTTGTAGGCAAAAACAAGGGTTTTGGGGGTAAGCACACACTTCAAGGCAAAGAGTTAAAAAAGAAAAAAAAATCCCTCCTCCTTGATAATATTTGTTATATATTTAACATTAGCTCACTTGGTTGAAAATTACTTTATTAAATAAGAGGATTTTAGTGGAACATCTCCATTTTTAATCTACGCTCTAGTGATGTATAATGTAAATATAATGTATGGGAAAGGGACAAACAATGTAATATGTAAGTGATGTATATTGAAAATAATAAATCAAATGTATCATCAATTGTAGATGGACACAGATGGAGACTTTGGGGCTTAGTTTTCACAAGAATGGGGGGGGGACCAAGGGGGAAATATACATGTCAATTAATCACAATCCATCTTTCCAAATTATCTTTACTATGAACCTTATATTTCCTTTTAATTTTTTTAAAGACTAATCATTGAATATATGTAAGAGGGTGGGTGTGTAAATTCACCTCACAGAGTTATGGAGAGCATGGGTCTGAGTACAATCACCCTTGGGAATTGGGAGATTCAACATGCATGGGAGAAAAAGAAATCCATATAGGAAAAGAGGCCATTTTTTACATGCATATTTTTGGACAGCAAGAGAGTTTAGAGTGATGAAGCTTGAAGAAAACCATATTGGGCATGTATGACAACTTGTTGGAGTTGTAAGTTCATGGAGAGATAGGTTGTAGGCCTGTGAGTAATATTCCATTCAAGAAATTGTCAAGGGAGAAAGTAAGTTTTTGTTGTGATAATTATTGTTGTAGTTATAGATTCTTGGAGTCCTTGATAGAGATATTTCCTATTCAACCTATGTTGGAGCCCTAAAGGGAAGTAAGATAACATGAGGGACTACATGGTAGAGAAGGGGATCCCATTCCTTGGGTTGTGCGGGTTGAGGGTAAAGAGTGGATTGGAGTGCATGTAGGAATTAGCTTGCTGAGAGGAGACAATAACTAGCCTTAGTAACCATTGTCTCTTATGGATTCATAGCCCCAGCTCAGGGTTGACTTGTTGTTGAGAACTGGAGCCACAAGTCTATAGTTGGGTGGAACATCTATCCCCTGTAGCAGATTGCATGTTTATTAATAATATAAGTGCTCATATTTATTATGTTTACTTCTATAGGATGTTGAGTTTAATTGTTGTGCATTTCACTTTGAGTTTCAGCTCATTTATTATTGCCTATTGTGGGTAAACGTGACATATCAATCTATGTTTATATGATTAAATTATGTTTCATGTGTTTAATTGTTGTTGCGGATGTCTGAATCAATTTCTTTCATGTTTTTAACTAATATAGATAGTTGCATGAACTTGTATTCCATGTTGTATATATGTTTTCCACATTTAAATCGGTATCAGAGTTATATTTAGTCTTTTTTGGTAGTTATGGGACCAAGAAAGGAAGGTGGGTATGTTATAGCTTGGTATCATGGTTTTTGGTTCAACATCAGACCCATACAAGCGAAAGACCAGTGCAGATTTAACAAATTTGTTGTTGCAGAGCATTGGTATGTGCTGAATTTAGGGAAAATGGTGAATTTTAGAGTGAGATTCCCAATTCTTGGGTGAAGCATTCGTGTGAGTAAGAAAAGGGATTTTGAATTGATAGTCACAAGGTCAAGTTCAGCCATGGGAAGATAAGTCTAAAGATTCTATGGATGCCAAAAAGAAAAGAACATTTTTGGATGAAATTCTTTCTTTTGGAAAAAATATGAAATATTGAAAATTACAATTTTAGGGGGTTTTTGAAAAATTTCATACAGATGATGGCGTGCACTATATCCATGATGTGGAATGAGAAGGTCCATTTTGACAGTGCCATGCTGGTGGAAGGAAAGGTTCCTATAATAGATTTTTATGAATCAACGGTTAAGGTTGCATTTCATTTTGATATTGACATCCTAGATTCATCCTAGATTTGGTAAAATTTCTAATCTTTTCGCAGTTCGGTGAAATTCGATGAAGTGAGGAAAAAACTTAGTTCATAGAAAATTGTCGATCAATGATGGATATTTTTGGAGTCCATAAAAATTCAAGTGGGGAAAAAACATAGTTCATATAAAATTGTCTATCGATGATGGATATTTTTGGAGTTCGACGAAATTCGACAAAGTTGGGATGAAACATAATTCATAGAAAATCATCAATCGTTGACAGACCTTTTTGCCAATCATCGATAGAAATTTTTTTCGATCGTCGATAAAAAAATTCCTCGATCGTCGATAGATCTTTTTGTCGATCGCCAAAAAAAAAATTGCAATCATTGATAAACCTTTTTGTTGACTTTCAACATACTTTCTCTACAATCATTGATAGACCTTTTTGTCGATCATCGATAAACATTTTTTGCGATCACCAATAGACCTTTTTTTCGATCGTCAATAGAAGGTTTTTCCAATAGTCGATACAAGGATTTCGATGATCGTCAATGAAATTCTTTTAGTTATTGTTGAGGAAAGGACAAGAAGAGAGGAAAGGAAAGGAGAAAGACAATCAATGATAGAAAACAAGTATGGAGCCAAGAACTTATTTTGTCCATAAAAGGAGCATAAAAAATCAGAATCATATGAAATTTAAAGGGTATGTCTACATTGACAAGTGATACAAAACTATCAGTGAGGGTGATGGACCATTTCCACTTCAATTCTTTAGAAAATTCCAATTGGTGGTTTTTGAAGATTTGGGTCGTGCTAAGTAACTAGGGTCCAGATAAAGATGAAATTTTAAAGAGAATCCAATAAGTAGACATGAAGATACCCAGTTGGGATTTTGGAAAAATTCAAAAGGGTTTGGAGTGGATATTCCAAAACATGCAAAATCTACTATTCCCAGACACATTTTGGGGGGTTTTGAAATCTCAGAGGAGGAAAAGGGACCTCATATCATCAATCCAAAAAACATTATTTAGTCAACATTTTATCTACACATCAATCTTCAAAACTTTGTATTGAGGGAGTTTTTCTCAATTTTATTCTGTTTGGGAGATAGCCAGTTTTCGCTAAAAATTATAAGTTTGGAGAAAATGTAAAAAGGGCAAAGTCGTCAATTCCAAATTCAAACAGAAATCAATTGGAATGTCAGATTCTAAATATGAAAGTTGTAGTGTGTTCAAAATCATAAATCCTATCTACACCCAATATAATAGTTTTTCTAATTCTTGACATATTTTTTGTTACAGGTGTCCAAGGCCAAAGATGGTCTCTCAACTAGATTGCACCAGAAAGAATAGAGCACAATTAAGTGGAAATGACAAAACCTGAAAAACTATAACTTTTAGCTCAAAAATCAGAATGAGTCATGAGTATATTCATTTGAAATTTGAATTAGAAGGGAATGTGTTGAAATAATCAAAATTTAGTTCAATGTATCCATATTCTTCATAAATTCAGATGAAGAATGACCTCTAACCAAAATAATGAAATATTTGTACAATCTGCATAATTCTAACAGTAATCGTTGCATGCACATTTTTGAAGAATTATAGGTACGGTAAAAAACAAAATTGGTTCTTATATGAAGACTAGATATATGGAGGATTCTCAGGGATCTTACATCCATGAGGATGAGGTCAGAGGTTTACATATCAATCTATGAAATGTAGAGACATAGTCCAATGGACATAGAAGCAAAGTGGAGCCTATAGATTTGATGAAGAGCTTGCAAAGAGAAGTGAAATGTTTTAGAGAAGATAATGAAAGGTTGATAAGATTTCAATAGGAGAATAACCAAATTAATCGTAGCTGCTACAAAGTCTGAATATGTTACAAAGAAAAATTAATAAATATTTTGGCACAAAACAAGTAGCTAGTGCAAGAAAAGTAGAAGCATACAGATCTCATGATAGAAGGGATAGATACAGCGAGCTAAGGCACTGAAGAAGTGTTAGTAGGGATCACCATTCACCTAGACACTCATCCAAAATATCACATGCACATTCAGGTTTAGAGATCATCACAAGTGTGTCCCTTGTCAGACATCAAAGGAGGAGATATGGGTTAGATATCTTACAAGGAGAGCTTAGGAAACTCAAGATACCACCATTTGATGGAGAGCATATGAAGGATGAAGACACTAAGGCCTATTTGATGGGCATGAGAAAATATATCCAGTTGCATGATTACTGACCAAACCAGGAAGTAAGAATTATATCATCTTCATGCGAAGGCTTCCTGTTGAGGCCACAAAAACACCGCTTTACTTTTGATTTTACAAGCAAAAGGAAAGGGGCCCACTACTAAAATTTCAAGCATGTTGCCTAATCCTCTATTGCTTGAGCCCAATGTTAATTCTTTCCTACCTTGAGGGAGTTGGGTGGTTTTATCTTGGTTTATAATTGTCTTGAATGATTTTGTTGTTGATGATTAAATTTCGATTGACTAATTCAAATTCTACATCCTCTTGCTGGCATGCTATGCTTAATGTATTCATCTTTATGCTTTCACATGTTGACCCTACTATTATTTTTTAAACTCTAAGTTTGATTCACAAAATCACTAATCCTTCTTTGAGTAGAGACTTGGCACATGCACTATCAAAACACTTAATCTACAACCACCTATGATTATTGATGAAGAAACCCAACACTCATTTACAAGTTTGTTTGGAGGTAGGGAATATAATACTTATGGAGTATTGGAAATTCTCATTTTAATTGTATGAATCATCTCATTTGTCTTTTTTTTAGTAGCAAGTTTTCAAGGCCACATCATTCGTGTGACCACTCCAGCCTTTAGAGGCATGTGGGGGAATCTATTGATCTTTATCCAGAGCCTTGACCTTGATTCTTACCCAGGCTTCCCCTTATTGGGAATATTTTTACCTTTGTTTACAGTTTCCTTGAGATCTAAAGCTCCTAAGGATATCAGATGCAATTTTCCCATAGGCCTATCCCCAAGCCTCTTCAAATTGATATTTATCGGGCTCCCTTTTTGGTCTTCCCTCTCTCCAGAAACCTAGGCTTAAGGCCCATTGAGATTCACATATGTAAGTCTTTGTTGTGTCATTTCCTAATGCATGTTCATTATCTATTGCATTTGTATCATGCATAGTCATATGACATAAAAACTTTTTCCTTGACCTGGTTTTGTTCTCGCTCCTTGTGATCTTAGCAGGTCCAACTTGACTAGATTGACATGTGTTTTGCGTCTGGATTGGGATCGATATCCTTTTACCATTCATCACTACTTGTGATGTTGATTCGTTGCATGAAGTGTTGTCTTATTCCCCTTCGTTGCTTTTCATTCGTCACAGCTTAATCGCAATGTTCCTAGTCACCATATGACCTAGCTACTCTCTCTGACGCCTGATTTCTCAAAACCTACTTGATATGCCATGTTTGTAATTTTGGCCCCTAGGTGTGGAACCCTAACCGATGGAACCATGAAAAGCATGGAACCTTTTATTTTGTGTAATTTGGCCTAATTTCCTAATTTGTATTTGTATTTGTATTTTTTTAACTTTTACATATATGTTTGTATATATTTTTTATTTGATTTTAAATTGTATTTCTTTTTATTACTTTTATTTATTTATTTCTATTTTACCCTTGGTTTTGGAAAAACCACATGGTTTATTTGTTCATGGTGTTTCCTTATTGCTTTCCCATAAAGTTACATTAGATATTATTTATTTTTACATAAGGGAAAAGTAAATTCACTTTAGATATTTATTTTTACATGGGGTGAATATGCTTTTTGCAGGGATAAATTATTTGTGTTACATAAACAAAATAGTTGTTAAATGATGTGTTTTCCCCAAGACCTAAGGTGTAATATGTACATCCTTATTAGTCCATTCCATGGGACTATAGCAATGAGTTTTCTTTTGATGTGACATTAATTTTCTTTTTACCATAAATTTGTGTATGCAATGTAATGTTTAACATAAGAAAACAAATATATATTTTTGGATAGAATAAAAATATTTTTGTTTCTCATTTCTAATTGGTTGATAGAATTGAAGTGTTATTGCTCCCTTCGCATCTTTCAATATGTAGGATTAATTACATAATCAATGAATTTCACCAATCACCACTTCTAAATATAAAAAGTTGTACTATGTATTTATTATTATGCATTATTATATTTATATTATATTTATTATCTAATATATTATTTATTATTATATTTATTATCTAATATATTATTTATATTATATTTATTATGTAATATAATAAATATTCTATAAAAATATATATTATTAAATTTGAAAAGTTTATTTTCAAAAAGAAAAATTGAATATGTTTAAAATGCAATTTGTATTTGGCTAGCTTAACTTAATTGGAAGGAAATTTAGGTTAATCTCAAAACTATACAACATCCACATTAAAGTAAAAATGTGGTTAATGACAAATCTATAAACTAAGTGTCATGGAGCAACACATGTTCCTCCATTCCTTGTGAGTCTAGGTCGAATTCTTTGAATTCCAATCTTTCTGACGGTATAGTCATGAGTGTTCATTTTTTTCATTTAAAATATTTACAAATTGATTTCTTTTAAGACTATGAAACTAGCCCCTAGTTAACATATTGTTCATGTTTCAGAGTAATCATCATCATCAATAATTATAAGGTGTCAGCTATCATCTCCATTTCCAAATCTACTTGGTAGGGACTAAGCTGCCATGCAACCCTTGTTTATATATATGTAAAACTAAAAAACAATTTGACTTTTCATTTCTTTTATGTATATTCATTTCTTTTTTCAATTTAATTTTCATTTTAATTTTGTTTTTCCTTTTAACCCTTTATTGTACATATTCATTCGATTTTTCTCATTTAATTTTGTTTTTTAATTAATTTTTTTCATTTTTCCCTCATCCACCAAAATCTAATGTAATATCCCATGAGATATTCCCTAGGTTCCTCCCCATTGGTCCTCACATGTATTGCATGTTAATTATCATGGGAAATTAACATTTAAGACACACCTCCCTATTTTTCGAGAATCCTTCCTATTTTCATGGAATCCCTCCTCCCCTTATCCCAGACACCTTAGAAAATATATATGAATATTTTTCCCAAGACTAAGCCATAAGAGAATCAATCTCAACCTTATTATTTTATTATTTAATGGTCTTCAACCTAGCTCATGGGAGAGGTCATGAGAGTGCGTCATCAGGAGTCTTGGTCGTCGAAGAAATTATCCAGACTCCACCTCCCTTACCACTCACCCCGATGACCATGAAAACTTTATTACTTTGTTGGAAGACAAGCCTTTGGGAGGAAATGCATTATTTTAATATTAAGACTTGAATTCAAAATGTCGTCAGAAAGTATTGTAGATGAAAGTATTGTAGATGTTTTACCACCTCCCTTACCATCAACCTTGACGACTATGCCTTGCATATATTTTCATTAAAGGATTACACACACACTCACACACATATATTTATATATATATATATATATATATTGAAGAGTGTGTACTCATGAAAGGTTATTTAATAATATTTTTAGGAAAGCATGCAGCGATAGGAAATATTATTATTCAATACTTTTCATATCCCAGTGGAGTGCGTTGTCAGGAGTTACTATCATTGAAGAAGTTACAATCAGGATTTATCTTTGTCTTCACCTACCAACCCTTCCAATGATGACCATGCATTATATATCCTTGAGAATTATTTTAATAATTAACATGCACTATCGAAAGTGAAATATTATTTTAATGTTTAATCTTGAAGAGTGTGCACATATCACAAATATTATTTTATATTCTTCATAACTCATTGGATTGTTTCATTAGGAGAGCTCATGATGGAGCTCACAATAGTGTGTCATCGAGAGAGCTCATGGGAGTGAGCAAAAGATCATCCTCATAGAATTTACCACCTCCCTTACCATTGACCATCCATTATTTAATTGAAGACTATTTTAATATATGTATTTGGAAGGTGTGCACACACATGTGGAAATATTATTATTTTAATTTTATTCACCTCCTATCAAGAAGATCGTCGTCGAAACTTACTATCGGCATTTAAATTTTATCTCACCTCACCTGCCAACGACCATGCATTACATCTTGGAGGATTATTTTAATATGATTGTTGGAGGACGTGCACTCATCAAAAGAGGCATTATTATATTAATATTTATGTGTCTTCGTTGTTGGGAGTTACCACAAGGATTTACATTAACCCAGACTTACTTCACCCTTGACAAACCATATGACCATGCTTTAGGTGATGGAGGATTAAATTAATATTATTATTGAAGAACGTGCACACATCCCAATTGCAATTATTTAAATATTGTTTTTGAAAAATGTGCACCCACTAGAAATGGAATTATTTAAAATTTATTTTTATGAGGAAATTATCGTTGTTGAAAGTGAGCTAAAGTGGAAGCTAGAGTGTGTCGTCTAAAGCTTTGAATCTTAGTCCACTGGGGTGGCCATGCACCATCCCTTATCACGAAGATATTGATGAAGACTTGGGCTAGGGGAAATAATGCCAATGAAGAATACTCGGGGAATATTATATGGGGAAATTCATATATGTTGAAGACTTTGGGGAATTTCATTCCACCAATGAAGACCTTGGGTTGAAGACCTGAGATTATGTCCCATTTTGGTGGGGGGGATTTATTATTTATTATTTTATTTGTTATTATTTATTTTATTTTATTTATTTTTTATTTTTTATTAATTTCTAGATTTATGAATTTGGGGGAAATATTTTTTATTAATTTCTAGATTCACATAGGTTTGGAGGTAATTTCGTTAATTGGATTTCTAATGTAGGTTAATTTTATTTAATTTTAATTTTTCATTTCTTTTTATTATTTTCCTAATTTTTAAGAGAAAAAATAGCCAAAATTATATTACAAGCCACAAGTCCTATGCCTTACTAGGTTTTTATTCAAATTAGCTAAAGGGGATAAAACCATTTAAACCACTTAGTTTTGAATTTTCGTATACATGTCGGATTTGTATTTACAGGTTAAGGATCAATGACCTAGATTCGCC
>ML783009.1:533245-546039 GCA_009831015.1 Picea engelmannii
TTAGGGTGAGAATAACCACTTAGGATTCTCTTCAGCTTCTGTTTGTAACTCTTGTGTATTCATTCTTTTAAATCTAAAAGAATTTTGAAATGTAAAATGATGAAACAATAGGGAAAATGAAATGAGCAGCCATGAGAACTGAAAAGTCTCTGTTGTTTTATAAAAGAGAGCTCACTGAATGTAAGAGGGGACTTTTCCCCTTTTTAAATGAAAGATGGTATTATTACTTCTGAATGAATAAAGAAAAAGAGGAATTCTAGAAATTTGTGACTTTGGTAGATGTACATGAGACTATTCTTTGTGCATTTATCTTCTTCTTGAGTTGCATAGAATTATGTTGTATGAACTCTTTCTTCACTCTAATCTATATGCACATGTTGTCATATGTTTCCTTATGAGTACAGAAGTAATGTTATGAATGCATTGTCCAACTAATTTTTTATGTATCTATTGCATTGTTGTTATCACTTATCATTAGCATGCATGTGAAGAACACACCACCCACACTAAGAGGGGGGGGTGAAATAGTGTGTGAACTATTCTATATTTTTCTTCTTTCAAGCTACCAGTTAAAACATAATTGAACAGATTAATAACAATCAAATCATAATCACAATGGACACAGAGACACCAGATGTTTGTATAATATTTTGTATAATTGATATGAACATAGTAATATGAATATATGTGAAACAGGATTTTCTTTAGCACTAGCTAATTGTTTCAGCACCAACTGAAGTAAGGAGAACAAACTCCTCAGAGAGCACCAACTCTCAGCCAAGACCCAGCTTGGTGCAAGACCCAGCTTGTTGATAGAACCCATCCTATCCAACTAGAGGTTATTCAACTCCAGTAGTAGTGATCCATTATAGAATCAACTCTATCTTATGATCAGAGGAATACCATAAAACACTTATCACCACATTTCATCTTCTCTCTGTAATTCACATTTTCTTTCCTTTGATATCTTCACATTTTTTTTTCTCTGATATCTTCTTGGAATCTGCTTCAGCTTTTGATATTCTATTATGGACTACAGAGACACTTTATTCTCAACACTCTTCCATGATTATATACTCTTCAAACAGTGTGAGTGTGACACAACTGTGTCCCTTCATTTCGACCATCACACCTCTTCGATTTAATTAATCTCAATTACTGTTTATTTATTTTACCGTGAAAGTTTTTCATAAATTGATCACAGTCATGGATCAATTTAATCCTTTATACTCGATCCCTAATCTTTGTTATATTCACAGAGACCAAATTCTATGAAGGAACTTCCTTCAAGCCATTTCATATGACCGAGCATTACAAAACCATGGGCTTACTGAATATAGCAACGTATAACATTTTCCTTTTAAAAAATCTTATATCATATGACCATCGGCGGTAACCAGATGCTAAGCCAAATGAGTGCTTGAGCGCTTTATTTAAATCAATGGTTACTATTTGATCTTCTGATGGGATGAATGGCTGACAGAATTTCGACACTTTTCCCTTTGGGTCTTCATGACTTCCAACATTTCAAAACTCTCGAATACGATATCGCTGAATAGATCGGACGGTTAACATTTTTGCGGAGATATATCAACGTTCAGCTTTAAACCTTACACTCATCCTTTCACTGCTAAATCTGATGGCTATGACTTAATCAAGCGTTGATATGGATGTCCACCATTTACTCCGGGTCTCCGGACTCCGAAGATATCAAATCTCAAACTTCTTCTTTCCTCTATACGTTATTCTTCTGGAGTTGACAAACGGCTGACACATGTCCCTCTTTTGATCAACAGTCGAGATCCTTTTGCGTCTCCAGGCTTTAGAATTCTCAGGCCTAAAATTTCGATATAGTATGATCAACAGTTGAGAATATTCCTGAAGCGATCTTTCATATCATACGACTTACATCTGTTTCTGGATTTCGGCATTCGGGACTTTCAATTCTCAAACTCTCATTTTCTCCTAGAGCATTTCACCCAAAGTCCACGATCCAGTGACGTGTTTCCTCTTTAATCCAACGGATATCCCCTGCTTCGGGACTCCGGCCTTCGGTACTCTCAAACCTTTCTCCTTCGTATTTTCCCAGAGTAGTTTGCCTGAAGTTCATGATCTGTTGACACATACCCTACTGCATGATCAGTGATCATAAGTGACTTAGTGACTTTAGGACTTTAAGTTGATCACTGCTTCATTCTCCTTCAGAGTGGTCACCTACTATGTAAGTCATCAAAAGTAGACACAGCTTGTTGTCAGTTAACGTTTCCTCTTACACTATCCTTCCACTGTAGTAGATCGAGGATCAAGAATGCTCTTGAAGTGATCTTTCAGATCAGACATCTCGTGTCCACTTCAGGTCTCCGACATTCAGGACTTTGGGAAAGTGTTGGTGGTAAAACTCCTGAAGAAAAACTCTCGGAGTGATGTAACTGCTTATGTCACTTGATGACGTGTCATGAACTAAGTAGTTGCCATGTGTCACTCGGATTTGTGATTTTCACGTACCTAAAACGCTGAATCAAATTGACACTTGTCATTGTCTGATTGCACCATGTGTCATTGTTGACATAGTCTTGCTAACATGGATCCTCATGTGGCACATGCTCTTCTCCTAGATCTAATAGTTGTCTTAACTCCCATTGTATTCTTAGATCGACAGCTGAGAGCAACTTCGGATCTTCCTCCTTCGGGACTTCATGATTTTTGACATTTGAAACTCCCGAAGCAATTCTCTTGGAGTGACGTAACTCGCTTACATCACTTGTTGACATGGCACGAGCCAATTTCCTCTTAACACTTGTCATCTTCTAATTATTCCATGTGTACTTGTTGATGTGGTCTTCCACGCATCCTAGCTGACAAGGTTCGCTAACATGGATCTCCCACACGTCCTCGCTGACATGGTCTACTGACCAATAGTCCTGATCCAACGATCCTCGTTTTTCCTCCAAATCCAATGATCCTTATTCACTTCGGATTTTTGGGCTCCGGTTATTTAAAATCTCAAACTGATGGAGTGTAAGTTCCTCACATATTTAGACCCATAGTGAAGGATGTTCATTCGATCAGGATCTAGGATTGATGGCACAATTCGTCTGCGATGCATCTCTTCTAGATTATCATGTCCTTTCACTTTAACATGATCTGACGGCTGACGGGAATTCAGCTAATCAAAATATCAACCTTTTAGCCCCGCTTATCCTATCCTTCCACATTGAGATGATCTGACATTTGTGGATATTCTCGAAGAAGATCAATGGTCAATGATGATTGCGGAACTACAACTTGCGAGTGATTTAATTTTCCTTTCAATCTTCGCAATCTATCCCTATTGTATATTTGGTGTTTGCACATCTGACGGTCACAATTTAATATGACTTAAATTGGTTGTTATTTGGATCAACCACAGTCATATATCTTTGAAGCTATGTGATATGATGATCTAGACGGATTGCGGGATTGTAACTAGTGAGTGGTTTAATTCTTCTTTTTCTCCCCGCAATTCATTCCTGTCGTTGATGGATTGCAGATCCGATGGTCACGATCTTTCAATGATCCTCAAGCCCATGTTCACTCACATGACTAATTCACGTAATATTTAGACGATCAACATGGTCAACCTCTTGATCGAATGGATGTTGAAGCTTCTCACTTTGATCAGACAGTTGTTGAGCTTATGCTTTTCCTTCCGAGTTTTGATCTCTGTGTTTTCTAACCCTCCTGAGATTTTATCATAGGAACATTGTTGATCCTATCGTGATCAACAATAATCACGAATTTCTTTTGCTACCTGATATACTATGCAATGCGCTCTTCCTTCTGAGCTTTGATATTCATACTATTCGCTTCTCATGTTCTCTCCTCCTCCTGATCTTGCGCTATCGATCTATTATCACTATTTGACATCTTCTGCTAACTGATATACTTGTTGACATCAATGAAAATATCATCTATGGTAATTCATCATTAACAACAGATCATCACTTTGACTATTGACATCAATGAAAATATTTCCAAAAATCCCCCCCTTTGTCCTTGAGGGAAACACACTAACTTCATATACAAAAACTCCCCCTCTGATGATGATTTCCTCTTATGAAGTTTTCCTCTTATGAAGTTTCTCTCCCCCTTTGACATAAATGGAAAAGGGTTTCTTCTCCTATGATATGTTTGTATAAGTACTTCTCTGACCACTGGTAACTCCTCCTGCAATCATCCTTTTTCTGTCATAACTGAATGACTCCCCCTATCAATATGCTCTCTCTCTTCTTCTAACTACTCTCCCCCTTTGTTTCTGAAAAGGCATCTCTTCTTGACAAGGTTTCTTCCCCTGTTAATTTACTAACTTCTTATCTTAGTTGATTGGGATTTTTTTGTTTTCAAATGAGTAGTCTTTCTTGATACAAATTTTTGTAGTGATCGAGTCTTTTCAAGATTTAATCTAATTACTTTCTTATTTACTAAACAAAATTTCCCTTGAACTTTTACTGAATGTTCTCCTCTCTTTTTTCTAAAAGGGTATCTTTTTCTGGCAAGGTTTCTTCTCTTGTTATTTCTGCAGGATGTCATGTACCTCATTTTGTACATAAAAATGTTGCTTCTGCGGATGTCATTGTCCTACTAGAAAACTGCGCAATTGTATCTCTTTTTATTCAAGCAAATATTGGGTCTTCCCATTGATTCTCATCGATCTCTAACTAGATGTATCTGTTTTTATCCAAGATGTCCCCTTTTTATTTTTTTATATATACTATACATTTCTCTAAAGTTGTCTGAGACAACTTCATACTATGCTTGTCACATGACTGACATTCTTTTTGCAGCAATCAACTTTACTCATGTTCACTTGTTCAGTCTTTGCTATCCACATCTTTGAGTGTCCTGGTTTCTTGAGCTTTGTTCTCTAATCATTCATTATTGCAGTTTCTTTTTTATTCCATGTTTCATTTACTCCTTTTGTCGTCTTGTATGAGACATTTCTCATTGACTGTTTCCTTGAGTTACAACAGTTATAGGATTTGTGGCCATATCCCCCACAACTATAGCATATCATAGTGTAACAGTGTGTAGCAATATGTCCAACATGATTGCAGTTCCAACACCTTATACTATTGTTGAACCTACCAACTTGTTTTCTTCCATGATGCCTACAATCCAAGGCTTTATGACCATATTCATTACAAGAAAAAAAGTAACTATTAAAGACACTCTCATACTTCTTTGATTCATCCATGAAGGTGTCTCTCTTCTGAACTTGCTTTGAAGTATATGAATAGCTTCTGGATGTCTTCCATGATTTGATCTTCTAAATTTTGTAGTGTTTCTTTTATTTCTTAAACATGAAGAACCTAAGTCATACCTGCTTTCACATTTTTCAAATGAAGGAGTTGTGTTAGACCTGTCTTCATATTTTACAAATGAATGACTTGTGTCAGACCTGTTTCCATCCTTTAAAAGTGAAGGACTTGTGTCAGACTTGTTTTCACCTTTTACAAATGAAGGACCTGCATCAGATTTCTTAGGAGTATTGATCTCTTCCTTATTGTATCCAAGGCCAGATTTGTCATTTGGTGATCTCTGACTATCCAAGATCTCATCCAGGGTCATGGAGTTGTTCAAGAACTTGATTTTGGTGTCTGACTTCTCAACCTTCTTTCTAAGATTCACAACTTTTGCTCCCATCTCATGATAGGATTCTTCCTTTTTGTCCAACTAGTTCCTTACTACCTCTTCTCTCCTTTTGGCTTCTTCAAGTTGGATTTTAAGATTGACATAGATTTCCCTTAGTTCTTTTATATCTACAAGGTTTTTGCTTGAGACATCATCTTCCTTATTTTCTTCTTTTGCTTGGCTAATTTCATTTTTCAGTCTCTTGATTTTCTCTTCCTTTTCTTTTGTTAGATCAACAACTTTTGTTTTCAATTTTTTGATCTCTTCTTCTTTGTTTTCTAACTGAATCTTTTTCTCAGATATGATTTCTTTATTGTCTTTGATCTTTTATTCTATTTCCAGGATATTCTTTTGATTGCTAAGCTCATCATCTTCCTTCTCCTTTTCTTTTACTTGACTAATTTCTTTCTTTAGCTTCTCGATCTCCTCTTCTTTCTCTTTTAACTGATTGTCCTACTCATATATTATCTTTTCACTGTACTTGAGCATTTCCTTTATTTCCAAGACATGCTTTTGACTCTTTTCAATAAATTCTTGAGTGTAGTCATGAAGATAGCTATAGTTTGATTCATTATGGTCATAGAGGTATTCAGAGAGACTCCAATCAACCTTTTCTTTGGCCTTTGATAGTTCTTCTTATTCTTCTTCCATGGGATAAATACTAATAGAACATTCTATTATTGTATCTAAGTCTTCTTATTTACTTACAGAGGAGGATTCAATATCACTACTATTGCAATCAAAATATTGTGGAGAATCCTTACATTTATTGATGGCTAAGTCTTCATCTTCATCCTTGATAGGATTTTCTTCTGTGTCTTCATTTTTTATTTGATACATATTTTCTAACTTCATCCATAAGTCCTTGGTGGATGTGCATAGTCCTATGCTTTCCTTGACTATATCTGATAATCCATTGAGAAGAATCTTCGATGCCACTTCATTGTTCTTCCTTGCTCTTCTTTGGACTGTAATTTTGGATAGATTCTTTGATGTAGTTAAGTCCCAGGGCTTGCTTACTACTGAACTCCAAACTTCATATCCTTTTGACTTCATTTATTGTTTCATATTTTCTCTCCATGAGGAATAATCTGTTCCATCAAATAAAGGAGCTTCAATTGTGGAGAGAGCCATTTGTCCACCCATTTCTTCAGGATTTTCCTTCCAATGTTTAAACTGTGTTTGAAGGAACCTCCCTCTGATACCAATTGAAGAACACACCACCCACACTAAGAGGTGGGGGGGTGAATTAGTGTGTGGACTATTCTATCTTTTTCTTCTTTCAAGTTACTAGTTAAAACATAATTGAATAGATTAATAACAATCAAATCATAATCAGAATGGACACAGAGACACCAGATGTTTCTATAAGCTTTTGTATAATTGATATGAACATAGTAATATGAATATATGTGAAACAGGATTTTCTTTAGCACCAGCTAATTGTTTCAGCACCAACTGAAGTAAGGAGCACCAACTCCTCAGAGAGCACCAACTCTCAGCCAAGACCCATCTTAGCGCAAGACCCAGCTTGCTGATAGAACCCAGTCTATCCAACTAGAGTTTATTCAACTCCAATAGTAGTGATCCATTATAGAATCAACTCTATATTATGATCAGAGGAATACCATAAAACACTCATCGCTGCATTTCATCTTCTCTCTGTAATTCACATTTTGTTTCCTCTAATATCTTCAAATTTTCCTTTCTCTTATATCTTCTTGGAATCTGCTTCAGATTTTGATATTTTGTTCTGGACTACAAAGACACTTTCTTCTCAAAACTCTTCCATGATTATATACTCTTCAAACGATGTGAGTGTGACACAACTTTGTTCCTTCATTTTGACCATCACACCTCTTCGATTTAATTAATCTTAATTATTGTTTATTTATTTTACTATGAAGGTTTTTCATAAATTGATCACAGTCATGGATCAATTTAATCCTTTATACTCAATCCCAAATCTTTGTTATATTCACAGAGACCAAATTCTACAAAGGCACTTCCTTCAATCCATTTCATATGACCGAGCATTGCAGAACCACAGGCTTATCAAATATAGTGACGTATAACAATTTCCTTTTAAAAACTCTTATATCATATGACCATCGGCGGTAACCAGGTGCTAATCCAAACGAGTGCTTGAGCGCTTTATTTAAATCAATGGTTACTATTCGATCTTCTGATGGAATGAATGGCTGATGGAATTTTGGCACTTTTCCCTTTAGGTATTCATGACTTCCAACATTTCAAAACTCTCGAATACGATATCGCCGAGTAGATTGGACGGTTAACGTTTTTGCAGAGACAGATCAAAGGTCAGCTTTAAACCTTACACCCATCCTTTCACTGCTAAATCCAATGGCTATGACTTAATCAAGCGTTGAGATGGATGGCCACCATTTACTCCGGGTCTCTAGACTCTAGAGATATCAAATCTCAAACTTCTTCTTTCCTCTGTACGTTATTCTTTCAGAGATGAAAAATAGCCGACACGTGTCCCTCTTTTGATCAATGGTCGATATCCTTTCGCGTCTCTGGGCTTCGGAATTATTAGGCCTCAAATTTTTTTGTAGTATGATCAACATTTTAGAATACTCCCGAAGCAATCTTTCAGATCGAATGACTTATGTCTATTTTAGGATTTCATCGTTCAGGACTTTCAATTCTCAAACTCTCGTTTACTCTCAGAGCATTTCACTTGGAGTCCATGATCCAGTGACGCGTGTCCTCTTTAATCCAATAGATACCCTCCGCTTCAGGACTCAGATCTTAGGAAATCTTAAACCTTTCTCCTTCGCATTTTCTCGGAGTATTTCACCCAGAGTTCACGATCCGTTGACATGTACCCTCTTGCACGATCAATGATCATAAGTGACTTTGGCACTTTGGCACTTTAAGCTGATCGTTGCTTCATTCTCCTCTAAAGTGGTCAACTGCTGTGTAAGTCATCAATGGTGGACATCACTTGTTATCGGTCAATGTTTCCTCTTACACTATCCTTCCACTATAGTAGATCGACGATCAGGAATGCTCTTGAAGTGATCTTTCATATCGAATATCTCGTGTCCACTTCAGGTCTCCGACATTCAGGACTTTGGGACTTTGGACAAGTGTTGGTGGTAAAACTCTCGAAGAAAAACTCTCGAAGTGGCTTAACTGCTTACATCACTTGATGATGTGTCACGAGCCGAGTAGCTATCACATGTCACTTGGATTTGTGATTTTCATGTACGTGAAATATTGAATCAACTTGACATTTCTCAGTGTCTGATTGCGCCACGTGTCATTGCTGACATGGATCCTCATGTGGCACATGTTCTTCTCTTGGATCTAACATTTTTCCTAACTCCCAGTGTATTCTTAAATTGACAGCTGAGATCAACTTCGGATCTTCGTCCTTCGAGACTTCATGAATTTTTATATTTGAAACTCCCAAAGCAATTCTCCCGAAGTGACATAACTCGCTTACGTCACTTATTGGCATGGCATGAGGCAATTTCCTCTTGACACTTGTCATATTCTGATTATTCCATGTGTACTTTCTGACATGCTCTTCCATGCATCCTTGCTGACAAGGTTCGCTGACGTGGATCTCCCACACGTCCTTGCTGACGTGGTCTGCTAACCAACAGTCCTGATCCAATGATCCTTGTTTGTCCTCCAAATCCAACAATCCTTATTCACTTCGGATTTTTGGGCTCTGGGTATTTCAAATCTCAAACTGACAGAGCGTAAGTTCCTCACATCTTTAGACCCGTAGTGAAGGATATTCATTCGATCAAGATCTAGGATCGATGACACAATTCATCTACGATGTAGCTCTTGTAGCTTATCCTATCCTTCCACTTTAACACAATCTAATGGATGATGGGAATTTGGATAATCAAAGTCCCAACCTTTTAGCCCCACTTATCCTATCCTTCCACATTGAGATGATCCGACGGCTGTGGAGATTCTCGAAGCAGATCAATAGTCGACGATGATTGCGGAACTACAACTTGCTAGTGATTTAATTTTCCTTTCAATCTCTGCAATATATCCTCGTCGTAGATTTGGCATTTGCGCATTCGATGGTTACGATTTAATATGACTTAAATTGGTCATTAGTTGGATCAACTGAATTCGTAGATCTTTGAGGCTATGTGATCTTACGATCTAGACGGATTGCGGGATTGTAACTAGTGAGTGGTTTAATTCTTCTTTTGCTCCCTGCAATTCATTCATGTCATTGATGGCTTGCAAATCTAACAGTCATGATCTTTCAATGATCCTCAAGCCCATGGTCACTCACATGACCGATGCACGTAATATTTAGATGATCAACATGGTCAACCTCTTGATTGGATGGATTCTGAATCTTCTCACTCTGATCAAACAGTTATTGAGCTTACGCTTTTCCTTCTGAGTTTTGATCTCTGTGTTTGCTAACCCTCCTAAGCTTTTATCATAGGAACATTGTTGATCCTATCGTGATCAACAATAATCACAAATTTATTCTTATACCTGATATATTATGCAATGTTCTCTTCCTTATGAGCTTTGATCTTCATACTATTCGCTTCTCCTGTTCGCTCCTCCTCTTGAGCTTGCGCTATCGATCTTTGCTCACTATTTGACATCTTCTGCTAACTGATATACTTGTTGACATCAATGACAATATGATCTGTGGTAATTGATCATTAACAATATATCATCACTTTGAATGTTGACATCAATGACAATATTTCCAACAACATGAATTATTTATGGTCCTAATGATATTATGTTTCAGTGTACTCATTCTTTTAGTTTTTCTCCGAAGATAGGTTAGAACTAGTTAGATTAGATTATTTTATTTCAATTAAATTTAGACTTAGGATTAATTAGAACTCTTTGGGGGATAGTTCACTATCTTTCCATTTTTTCTTCTTTTAATTCTAAGTGGCAAACAGGCCCACATATTGGTCATAAATGCTACACCAAATGAGAGTAGGTATAATTGGGACCTTCCATTGGGTGTTCTCCCTTACCTACTTGACAGGCCATTTGGACCAGTCAATAGAAATGGAGCTAGAAGGAGGGATAGATGACAAGATGTGCATGTGGAGTCATTTTAATTAATTTATCTCATTTACTAATGGCTACATCCCATATCCCTTTAAGGAGATTTTTTTTTGTGTACTGTACCTCCCAAACCTCCTAGAAAGATTTTACAATTCTTGTCGCAACTTAAATTTGACAACGAGGGAGATACGGTTGCATTTGCACATGCTTTTAAATTCTAAAAGAATTATTTCTCTCACCATATTACTAATGGAAATTTCATTTGCAGGTTGTTCACTCTCACTCTGGCAGGTTGGGTCAAGTGTTGGTGTGAGACTTTGTCGATTGCTTCTATTCACACATGGGAGCATTTTATGCATCAGTTTTGGCAAGATTTTGAAACTTATGATTATAATGATTTGTGTGTAGAGATATTAGAGCTTAGGAAGAATGAAGATGAATCTCTTGAAGATTTTGTTAACATACTCATATTTTCTATAGATTTCCTTTGGAAGATAGACCCTCTACCAATGATTTGATTTCATTTCTAGTTTCTCTTACTAATGGAACATATGAGCCAGTGGATGAAGAATCTAAATCATGTTTTAATGTACCTTTACACATTGATTTTGATTCAAATGAAAATGTTGAAAATGTTAATGGATTAGTTGGACTCCATATGTCTAGACCTTTCTTTACTATGGGAGATATATATCAAAAAGAGAATTATTTTTCGGAAGAAATATATGTATCCTCCCATCACTCCATTCCCCCTTTTCTTCCTTGTGATGAAAAAGAGACCTCTTGTATTGTAAGTTCGAGTTAATATTTTTCTGTAGTCGACCAAGACGAGGGTTTTCCTATTGATAATGGGACACATCGGGTTACATTGATGGTTATGTCAGATTCTCATTATCCTATCTAATTTTTTCCAACACAAGGAATGTAAGAGGAATCTATGGGGAAAGACACAAATGTTGATCATCGTGTTAATGAAGAAAATATGGGCACCCATGACATGAATCCTTCCTCACTCATGGATAATTTGGATTTAGTTTTTTTAATTTGAATTGTCATATTATTATAAATTATCCTAGTACAACTGACATAGATAAATATTGTTTTCCTATTGTTGATGGATTAGTTATTGAAACTTCTTGTTCTGAGGATTGTTTTGATTTTCTCTCGTCTTCTAACCATGAGTATGTTATGAAATATATTTCAGATTCTCATATTGTGCAGGAGAAAAACAACCATGCTGACCATTTCACTCAAGGAGAAGAAACAAACATACAAGACATACCACTTTTATCACAACAATCCACTTTTTGATTGAAAGAGGAAAACCATATCGAGGAAGAACATGTTGATTGTGAAACTATTCCTAATGTGGAGCCTACCAATTCACAATTAGTCATCAATGTTCTTAAGAAGGAGAAACTACCATTCAAAGAGTCAATTTTTGAAAATGTTTCTTATTCAAGGGAAGCTTTTAATTCTCTTAATTCTTCCACTTACTATTTTTGTATCATGGTCTCTTTAATGGTTTGCTTTTGCAGGAAGCCTCACATTTTCCACGTCAATTAAACTCAATAGGGACGACCCCTTTTGAAGTACTTGATAGTGGTGATGTACATATGGAAGATAGAGAGAATAAGGCCTCTTCCCATGAATTTATTACAACCATGCCTTATCAGCCTCTTTCATAGGATGAAGGAAATGTTGTAGAAAATGTATATCAGACCATATCTTCTTTTGTTTCATATTCATTTTTTATCAATAATGAATCTTCTTGTTCAAGCACCTCTTTAGTTGATATTGTTGACGTTAGTGGCTTCCACCATTGTCTTGAAGATATATTCCATAACATGGGGGATGCTAGCCCACATATATCATTTGATATTATTGGTTAGATAATTAAAAAAAAACATAATAATAGTAAAAAGAAAAAAGGGTAAAAACAAAGCCTCATTTCCGAGGACCACTTTATCCCTTTAAGGAGGGGCTAAGGACTGTGAGCTTTTCTTTCTTTTTTCATTCAAAAAACTCAAATTTGTTTTTAATTTTAATTTTTTAAGATTTTTGAATTTTAATTT
>ML783009.1:546139-576147 GCA_009831015.1 Picea engelmannii
AGTTATAGGATTTGTGGCCATATCCCCCACAACTATAGCATATCATAGTGTAACAGTGTGTAGCAATATGTCCAACATGATTGCAGTTCCAACACCTTATACTATTGTTGAACCTACCAACTTGTTTTCTTCCATGATGCCTACAATCCAAGGCTTTATGACCATATTCATTACAAGAAAAAAAGTAACTATTAAAGACACTCTCATACTTCTTTGATTCATCCATGAAGGTGTCTCTCTTCTGAACTTGCTTTGAAGTATATGAATAGCTTCTGGATGTCTTCCATGATTTGATCTTCTAAATTTTGTAGTGTTTCTTTTATTTCTTAAACATGAAGAACCTAAGTCATACCTGCTTTCACATTTTTCAAATGAAGGAGTTGTGTTAGACCTGTCTTCATATTTTACAAATGAATGACTTGTGTCAGACCTGTTTCCATCCTTTAAAAGTGAAGGACTTGTGTCAGACTTGTTTTCACCTTTTACAAATGAAGGACCTGCATCAGATTTCTTAGGAGTATTGATCTCTTCCTTATTGTATCCAAGGCCAGATTTGTCATTTGGTGATCTCTGACTATCCAAGATCTCATCCAGGGTCATGGAGTTGTTCAAGAACTTGATTTTGGTGTCTGACTTCTCAACCTTCTTTCTAAGATTCACAACTTTTGCTCCCATCTCATGATAGGATTCTTCCTTTTTGTCCAACTAGTTCCTTACTACCTCTTCTCTCCTTTTGGCTTCTTCAAGTTGGATTTTAAGATTGACATAGATTTCCCTTAGTTCTTTTATATCTACAAGGTTTTTGCTTGAGACATCATCTTCCTTATTTTCTTCTTTTGCTTGGCTAATTTCATTTTTCAGTCTCTTGATTTTCTCTTCCTTTTCTTTTGTTAGATCAACAACTTTTGTTTTCAATTTTTTGATCTCTTCTTCTTTGTTTTCTAACTGAATCTTTTTCTCAGATATGATTTCTTTATTGTCTTTGATCTTTTATTCTATTTCCAGGATATTCTTTTGATTGCTAAGCTCATCATCTTCCTTCTCCTTTTCTTTTACTTGACTAATTTCTTTCTTTAGCTTCTCGATCTCCTCTTCTTTCTCTTTTAACTGATTGTCCTACTCATATATTATCTTTTCACTGTACTTGAGCATTTCCTTTATTTCCAAGACATGCTTTTGACTCTTTTCAATAAATTCTTGAGTGTAGTCATGAAGATAGCTATAGTTTGATTCATTATGGTCATAGAGGTATTCAGAGAGACTCCAATCAACCTTTTCTTTGGCCTTTGATAGTTCTTCTTATTCTTCTTCCATGGGATAAATACTAATAGAACATTCTATTATTGTATCTAAGTCTTCTTATTTACTTACAGAGGAGGATTCAATATCACTACTATTGCAATCAAAATATTGTGGAGAATCCTTACATTTATTGATGGCTAAGTCTTCATCTTCATCCTTGATAGGATTTTCTTCTGTGTCTTCATTTTTTATTTGATACATATTTTCTAACTTCATCCATAAGTCCTTGGTGGATGTGCATAGTCCTATGCTTTCCTTGACTATATCTGATAATCCATTGAGAAGAATCTTCGATGCCACTTCATTGTTCTTCCTTGCTCTTCTTTGGACTGTAATTTTGGATAGATTCTTTGATGTAGTTAAGTCCCAGGGCTTGCTTACTACTGAACTCCAAACTTCATATCCTTTTGACTTCATTTATTGTTTCATATTTTCTCTCCATGAGGAATAATCTGTTCCATCAAATAAAGGAGCTTCAATTGTGGAGAGAGCCATTTGTCCACCCATTTCTTCAGGATTTTCCTTCCAATGTTTAAACTGTGTTTGAAGGAACCTCCCTCTGATACCAATTGAAGAACACACCACCCACACTAAGAGGTGGGGGGGTGAATTAGTGTGTGGACTATTCTATCTTTTTCTTCTTTCAAGTTACTAGTTAAAACATAATTGAATAGATTAATAACAATCAAATCATAATCAGAATGGACACAGAGACACCAGATGTTTCTATAAGCTTTTGTATAATTGATATGAACATAGTAATATGAATATATGTGAAACAGGATTTTCTTTAGCACCAGCTAATTGTTTCAGCACCAACTGAAGTAAGGAGCACCAACTCCTCAGAGAGCACCAACTCTCAGCCAAGACCCATCTTAGCGCAAGACCCAGCTTGCTGATAGAACCCAGTCTATCCAACTAGAGTTTATTCAACTCCAATAGTAGTGATCCATTATAGAATCAACTCTATATTATGATCAGAGGAATACCATAAAACACTCATCGCTGCATTTCATCTTCTCTCTGTAATTCACATTTTGTTTCCTCTAATATCTTCAAATTTTCCTTTCTCTTATATCTTCTTGGAATCTGCTTCAGATTTTGATATTTTGTTCTGGACTACAAAGACACTTTCTTCTCAAAACTCTTCCATGATTATATACTCTTCAAACGATGTGAGTGTGACACAACTTTGTTCCTTCATTTTGACCATCACACCTCTTCGATTTAATTAATCTTAATTATTGTTTATTTATTTTACTATGAAGGTTTTTCATAAATTGATCACAGTCATGGATCAATTTAATCCTTTATACTCAATCCCAAATCTTTGTTATATTCACAGAGACCAAATTCTACAAAGGCACTTCCTTCAATCCATTTCATATGACCGAGCATTGCAGAACCACAGGCTTATCAAATATAGTGACGTATAACAATTTCCTTTTAAAAACTCTTATATCATATGACCATCGGCGGTAACCAGGTGCTAATCCAAACGAGTGCTTGAGCGCTTTATTTAAATCAATGGTTACTATTCGATCTTCTGATGGAATGAATGGCTGATGGAATTTTGGCACTTTTCCCTTTAGGTATTCATGACTTCCAACATTTCAAAACTCTCGAATACGATATCGCCGAGTAGATTGGACGGTTAACGTTTTTGCAGAGACAGATCAAAGGTCAGCTTTAAACCTTACACCCATCCTTTCACTGCTAAATCCAATGGCTATGACTTAATCAAGCGTTGAGATGGATGGCCACCATTTACTCCGGGTCTCTAGACTCTAGAGATATCAAATCTCAAACTTCTTCTTTCCTCTGTACGTTATTCTTTCAGAGATGAAAAATAGCCGACACGTGTCCCTCTTTTGATCAATGGTCGATATCCTTTCGCGTCTCTGGGCTTCGGAATTATTAGGCCTCAAATTTTTTTGTAGTATGATCAACATTTTAGAATACTCCCGAAGCAATCTTTCAGATCGAATGACTTATGTCTATTTTAGGATTTCATCGTTCAGGACTTTCAATTCTCAAACTCTCGTTTACTCTCAGAGCATTTCACTTGGAGTCCATGATCCAGTGACGCGTGTCCTCTTTAATCCAATAGATACCCTCCGCTTCAGGACTCAGATCTTAGGAAATCTTAAACCTTTCTCCTTCGCATTTTCTCGGAGTATTTCACCCAGAGTTCACGATCCGTTGACATGTACCCTCTTGCACGATCAATGATCATAAGTGACTTTGGCACTTTGGCACTTTAAGCTGATCGTTGCTTCATTCTCCTCTAAAGTGGTCAACTGCTGTGTAAGTCATCAATGGTGGACATCACTTGTTATCGGTCAATGTTTCCTCTTACACTATCCTTCCACTATAGTAGATCGACGATCAGGAATGCTCTTGAAGTGATCTTTCATATCGAATATCTCGTGTCCACTTCAGGTCTCCGACATTCAGGACTTTGGGACTTTGGACAAGTGTTGGTGGTAAAACTCTCGAAGAAAAACTCTCGAAGTGGCTTAACTGCTTACATCACTTGATGATGTGTCACGAGCCGAGTAGCTATCACATGTCACTTGGATTTGTGATTTTCATGTACGTGAAATATTGAATCAACTTGACATTTCTCAGTGTCTGATTGCGCCACGTGTCATTGCTGACATGGATCCTCATGTGGCACATGTTCTTCTCTTGGATCTAACATTTTTCCTAACTCCCAGTGTATTCTTAAATTGACAGCTGAGATCAACTTCGGATCTTCGTCCTTCGAGACTTCATGAATTTTTATATTTGAAACTCCCAAAGCAATTCTCCCGAAGTGACATAACTCGCTTACGTCACTTATTGGCATGGCATGAGGCAATTTCCTCTTGACACTTGTCATATTCTGATTATTCCATGTGTACTTTCTGACATGCTCTTCCATGCATCCTTGCTGACAAGGTTCGCTGACGTGGATCTCCCACACGTCCTTGCTGACGTGGTCTGCTAACCAACAGTCCTGATCCAATGATCCTTGTTTGTCCTCCAAATCCAACAATCCTTATTCACTTCGGATTTTTGGGCTCTGGGTATTTCAAATCTCAAACTGACAGAGCGTAAGTTCCTCACATCTTTAGACCCGTAGTGAAGGATATTCATTCGATCAAGATCTAGGATCGATGACACAATTCATCTACGATGTAGCTCTTGTAGCTTATCCTATCCTTCCACTTTAACACAATCTAATGGATGATGGGAATTTGGATAATCAAAGTCCCAACCTTTTAGCCCCACTTATCCTATCCTTCCACATTGAGATGATCCGACGGCTGTGGAGATTCTCGAAGCAGATCAATAGTCGACGATGATTGCGGAACTACAACTTGCTAGTGATTTAATTTTCCTTTCAATCTCTGCAATATATCCTCGTCGTAGATTTGGCATTTGCGCATTCGATGGTTACGATTTAATATGACTTAAATTGGTCATTAGTTGGATCAACTGAATTCGTAGATCTTTGAGGCTATGTGATCTTACGATCTAGACGGATTGCGGGATTGTAACTAGTGAGTGGTTTAATTCTTCTTTTGCTCCCTGCAATTCATTCATGTCATTGATGGCTTGCAAATCTAACAGTCATGATCTTTCAATGATCCTCAAGCCCATGGTCACTCACATGACCGATGCACGTAATATTTAGATGATCAACATGGTCAACCTCTTGATTGGATGGATTCTGAATCTTCTCACTCTGATCAAACAGTTATTGAGCTTACGCTTTTCCTTCTGAGTTTTGATCTCTGTGTTTGCTAACCCTCCTAAGCTTTTATCATAGGAACATTGTTGATCCTATCGTGATCAACAATAATCACAAATTTATTCTTATACCTGATATATTATGCAATGTTCTCTTCCTTATGAGCTTTGATCTTCATACTATTCGCTTCTCCTGTTCGCTCCTCCTCTTGAGCTTGCGCTATCGATCTTTGCTCACTATTTGACATCTTCTGCTAACTGATATACTTGTTGACATCAATGACAATATGATCTGTGGTAATTGATCATTAACAATATATCATCACTTTGAATGTTGACATCAATGACAATATTTCCAACAACATGAATTATTTATGGTCCTAATGATATTATGTTTCAGTGTACTCATTCTTTTAGTTTTTCTCCGAAGATAGGTTAGAACTAGTTAGATTAGATTATTTTATTTCAATTAAATTTAGACTTAGGATTAATTAGAACTCTTTGGGGGATAGTTCACTATCTTTCCATTTTTTCTTCTTTTAATTCTAAGTGGCAAACAGGCCCACATATTGGTCATAAATGCTACACCAAATGAGAGTAGGTATAATTGGGACCTTCCATTGGGTGTTCTCCCTTACCTACTTGACAGGCCATTTGGACCAGTCAATAGAAATGGAGCTAGAAGGAGGGATAGATGACAAGATGTGCATGTGGAGTCATTTTAATTAATTTATCTCATTTACTAATGGCTACATCCCATATCCCTTTAAGGAGATTTTTTTTTGTGTACTGTACCTCCCAAACCTCCTAGAAAGATTTTACAATTCTTGTCGCAACTTAAATTTGACAACGAGGGAGATACGGTTGCATTTGCACATGCTTTTAAATTCTAAAAGAATTATTTCTCTCACCATATTACTAATGGAAATTTCATTTGCAGGTTGTTCACTCTCACTCTGGCAGGTTGGGTCAAGTGTTGGTGTGAGACTTTGTCGATTGCTTCTATTCACACATGGGAGCATTTTATGCATCAGTTTTGGCAAGATTTTGAAACTTATGATTATAATGATTTGTGTGTAGAGATATTAGAGCTTAGGAAGAATGAAGATGAATCTCTTGAAGATTTTGTTAACATACTCATATTTTCTATAGATTTCCTTTGGAAGATAGACCCTCTACCAATGATTTGATTTCATTTCTAGTTTCTCTTACTAATGGAACATATGAGCCAGTGGATGAAGAATCTAAATCATGTTTTAATGTACCTTTACACATTGATTTTGATTCAAATGAAAATGTTGAAAATGTTAATGGATTAGTTGGACTCCATATGTCTAGACCTTTCTTTACTATGGGAGATATATATCAAAAAGAGAATTATTTTTCGGAAGAAATATATGTATCCTCCCATCACTCCATTCCCCCTTTTCTTCCTTGTGATGAAAAAGAGACCTCTTGTATTGTAAGTTCGAGTTAATATTTTTCTGTAGTCGACCAAGACGAGGGTTTTCCTATTGATAATGGGACACATCGGGTTACATTGATGGTTATGTCAGATTCTCATTATCCTATCTAATTTTTTCCAACACAAGGAATGTAAGAGGAATCTATGGGGAAAGACACAAATGTTGATCATCGTGTTAATGAAGAAAATATGGGCACCCATGACATGAATCCTTCCTCACTCATGGATAATTTGGATTTAGTTTTTTTAATTTGAATTGTCATATTATTATAAATTATCCTAGTACAACTGACATAGATAAATATTGTTTTCCTATTGTTGATGGATTAGTTATTGAAACTTCTTGTTCTGAGGATTGTTTTGATTTTCTCTCGTCTTCTAACCATGAGTATGTTATGAAATATATTTCAGATTCTCATATTGTGCAGGAGAAAAACAACCATGCTGACCATTTCACTCAAGGAGAAGAAACAAACATACAAGACATACCACTTTTATCACAACAATCCACTTTTTGATTGAAAGAGGAAAACCATATCGAGGAAGAACATGTTGATTGTGAAACTATTCCTAATGTGGAGCCTACCAATTCACAATTAGTCATCAATGTTCTTAAGAAGGAGAAACTACCATTCAAAGAGTCAATTTTTGAAAATGTTTCTTATTCAAGGGAAGCTTTTAATTCTCTTAATTCTTCCACTTACTATTTTTGTATCATGGTCTCTTTAATGGTTTGCTTTTGCAGGAAGCCTCACATTTTCCACGTCAATTAAACTCAATAGGGACGACCCCTTTTGAAGTACTTGATAGTGGTGATGTACATATGGAAGATAGAGAGAATAAGGCCTCTTCCCATGAATTTATTACAACCATGCCTTATCAGCCTCTTTCATAGGATGAAGGAAATGTTGTAGAAAATGTATATCAGACCATATCTTCTTTTGTTTCATATTCATTTTTTATCAATAATGAATCTTCTTGTTCAAGCACCTCTTTAGTTGATATTGTTGACGTTAGTGGCTTCCACCATTGTCTTGAAGATATATTCCATAACATGGGGGATGCTAGCCCACATATATCATTTGATATTATTGGTTAGATAATTAAAAAAAAACATAATAATAGTAAAAAGAAAAAAGGGTAAAAACAAAGCCTCATTTCCGAGGACCACTTTATCCCTTTAAGGAGGGGCTAAGGACTGTGAGCTTTTCTTTCTTTTTTCATTCAAAAAACTCAAATTTGTTTTTAATTTTAATTTTTTAAGATTTTTGAATTTTAATTTAAATTTAAATTAGTCATATTTTTTTAAAACATAAAAAGTAAATAAATAAAATATTTACATTCATGTTTTAGAAAAGATTTGATTCAATGTATTTTTACTTATTTAAAAAGATGATCTTAATTTTTTTTATAAGTAATTAGTTAAAAGATTGTTATGTTTATTATCTATATTTTATAGAATTGTCATTTCATTAGTAAGGTTGTTATTTATTTTTTAATAATAAATATTTATATTGAAAAACAAAACAAATTCAACTTTCACTGACTATAATAGCTTGATTATATGCTAGTGCGAAAAAAAATATTAGAAATCAAAACTATGCTAATGCTAAGTCTTTATGAACTATGCTAATAGAAAAAAATAAAAACACATCATAACATAACTTGAAGGTGAAAATCACTTTAACCCAAAAGAGGTGATCCCTTGGTTAGAAGTAGCAACTAATTCCTAAGAAACATCCTTTGAGTCGTGACTAGTAATACTTTTCAGGGGCACATTTAAAGCCACTAGGTTCACATGAGAAGGAAATAAGATGAGGAGATCTCAACTTTCAAGGAGAGAAGCTTCCAATGCAGAGATGTGACCCCAAAGCATGATGAGGGTAGAGTTTGACTCTTTTTCTAGTAGAAAAGAGTCAATATATGCTTTGTAACTTCAATATACAAATGGTCTTTAGGTTTCTTATCTTCACAAGAATTTATGGCCTTGAATTGTGCATCCAACGCCTTAAATTTCTTAATGGTAGTATACATAGATATTTTCATGGTTGCAAGTTCAATCAAGAATTTCTTCAAACAACTATGCACCTCACTTACATATCCGTGTATTGTGTAATACCCCTAGGTTGAACCCCAATTGTACATATAGATGTAAATGAATACATAGGTTGGTGAGCCGGGACATTTTGGGCCAGTGTGCCTTTGTGTATATGTATTCTGAGACCAGAGTGTCTGTGTGGTTATTAGGCCATGGAGCTAGATGCCAAAATGGTCAGTAAGCCATCATTGTAATATGTAATCACACACAAATTTTAATGAAAACATATCACTGTTGCAGACCAACCATATAAAAGAGTATGGGGCGATAAACTCCACTAGGAAGGGAAAGGGGGCTAAGAGTCTAGGAAGGGGCTAAGCTAGAGCGCTTAATCCCAAAGGAATATTATATTAATATCATTAAAGTCTAAAGTATGGATATAACTTTATGTTATCCTAAGTTCCTATGGGAAGGTAATGAATTAGAAGTGGGGAAAAGTGGGTTCCTTGAGGGCCATGTGTCATTAAGGGAACTTGCATATATATTGGGGGATTTAGTACATTTCCCCATCATTCTTACATTTTTTCACTCATTCATGCTACCAATGGTACATGCACCTGTACTTGGTAAGTATGGATCTAAATAAGTAAGTGGGAGGCTCGTATGTCAAAGAGGCAGGTTGTTAGGCCTGTGGTCGAAGAAGCGGGTTGTCATTCTGGTGGTCGAAGAAGAAGGTTTTTAGGCCTATAAGCATTCTCTCTAGGTGAGAGAAATATTGGGAATTAATTCCCAATGTGTCAAGATGCAGCTACAGGGATATGAGACTCCCTAACTGTCTTATTGTTGAAGCCTCGGAAGGGAAGTGGGGCAATCAAGGGATGGTTGAGCAAAGAAGGGACACACGTCCTAAGGTGGGATAGACATGTGGGGGATGAGGGACTATAGGATAGTTTCTAGAGGCCAAGTTGTGGCTACAGGGCTCTGAGACTCCCTGTCTGTCCTATTGTTGAAGCCCCAGAAGGGAAGTGGGACAACTGAGGGACTGTTGAGCAGAGAAGGGGCACACTTCCTAGGATGGGATAGGCATGTGGGGGATGAGGGATTGTAGGCTGGTTTCTAGAGGCCAAGTTGTGGTTACAGGGCTTTGAGACTCCTTATATGGCATGTTGTTGAAGCCCCGAAAGGGAAGTGGGGAAACCAAGGGACTGTCAAGCAGAGAAGGGTCACACTTCCTGGGGTGGGATAGGCATGTGGAGGATTAGGAACTGTAGGTTGGTTGCTAGAGTCAGCACCTGAAGCTGAGGATTGTTGTTGATTAACAGACCTTAGACTAGCTTAGAAATTTCTTTGCTTGAATAGAGTTTAGCCCCAGCTCGAGAGTGACCCACAACTGATATTACGAGCAATGTGGTCTATGGTTGGGAGGAACGTGGAAGGTATGCACGCAGTTGGTGTTTAATTCACTAAAGATAAGTGTCTTTATGTGTTTGTGCAAATGATATGTTATGAATTATGATGTTTTATTATGGAATTTCTATTGTTTATATGTATGAATTATTATTGTTGTATGATGTTATTATTTTGTTTAAGTCTGTTCATATGAAACACGTATCAATATATTTAATGATATCAGAGTGGTAAAAGAGAGAGAGTTTTGCATGGTGTGCCCCATCTTGGGTGGATAGGGACATTATAAAGTGGTATCAAAGCCCACTTTTCAAAACTAAGTCTGGATGGGAAAATTAACATAGCATAGAGCTGAAATTGTAGAAATTTAGTTACAGAGGATGTCTTCAACTTGAATGCTAAAATTATTCTTGTGAAATTGGAAAATTTTCACAGGCAATTTGAAAGATTTGAACCGGTAGTGAGAAATAATCATTATTAGTTTTTAAATTGGACAAATTTGGTGTTGGAGATAGTTGAATTTTGAATTACAGTACCACAATGGAAAAAATTGTAAAAAAAAAAAAAGAAATTCTCCAACTCAGGAATAAATTTAAATAAGATTCATACTCAGGGATGTCAACCAACAACGTAGATAAAAAAATTGTCATTGCAGAGTTTGAATTTTCATTTATTTGGATGAAATTGGTTGAGATTATAAATTTGCATAGCGACCATGGTGAAATTGGATGAAATTGGGCAGAATCCCCAATTTCCTGCAACTATATAATGCTAAATTTGAAGTGAAAGAGTCAAATTTGAAAAGAAACAGGAAAATGTATATGTACAAGGATTGAATGGGTTATATTGAGTTTAATTATAGATTTCTAATGGCGGCCGAAGAAGAAGAATTTGAAATTAGGTGAAATTGAACACATTTTGGTATTTTTTTGTACACTGATTTCAGCATGATGTGGGGGCCACATGGAAGAAGGTTGGCGTGTACTTCCACATTGGCAGATACACAATAGAAATGTGTGGTGTTGACTATTAAAAATCACAACAAGGATTTTTCCCACAAAGTATTGCTAAGGGCCTATTATTTCTAAGCTAATAATATATATAAGACTAGTAGGTGGGACCCCCTTGTAGATTGGAAGATCAAATGTGGTTCTATTAGATGCTATGTTGTTTTTCAACACTGCTCACAGGTTTGATCATGATTGATGATCAAAATGTTGGTTCTATTCGCGACCAATGGATGATGGATAATGCATGTTATGTGTTGGTTCTGTTGCTCTAGGCTCTAATTTCATGTAATGATGGCTTATGTTATCCATTGTTACCTTTGCTATTTTCTCCTTGATTCATTACTTGTGACACATGCACAAGATACATGTTAGTAACAACAAATAAGAGAAATTGAAAAGAGATAAAAGAAATATGAACAAAATCCAAAAGGAAGAAACTAAACTATGCTACTATGCTACTATGCTACACTATATGCATTGAAATTAAAGAAATGGTGTTAGTCCTAACTAACCATTGTAGTGGCTATACGATGTATTGAGTTATATGGAAGCACATTTGATATGTGTTATGGTATGGTTGGCAATGGTTAAATGTGATATGGGGTGGCACATTTGGCAAGTAATGGATGTTAGTTTCAATGCATAGATTAATTGAATGGATTAATGGATGGTTGGTTGGCGTGTACTAAGTAATTGAATGAGTAAAGGATGGAAGCGACGTGCGTTTACTGCACGTCACTCCATACATGTCCCACCAGCCGTCACCCTAGCTTGGCTATTGTTCAATTGTTGTTCATTGTGGTTAAGCTCCGATTTTCAGGCGTGAGAGGAACTGCTCAGCCAAGCTCGCATTTTTTAAGGCTATTTGGTTACAGGTATGTTTTTTTCGCCATCCATGAACTCGCTTTGTTTATGAAATAGGTGTTGGCTCGGTGATGTATTGGTCTGTGTTTTTCTTAAGCCTAGAAATTGTGTGAACTCTGGTGTTTCTCTGGAATGGTTGTTTGTGTGGTTTTCGTTGCAATTGGAAAAATTGGATGGTTGAAGTCATAGTTTCATTGATTATTCTGAGTGGTAAAAGCCATGAAGGCTCTATGTTGTCTTTATGGGTTTTTGTTGGAGGGTTCATTCAGTCCATACTTGCTAGTTGTCTCTACACGGTTCTTGTCACTATACCCAGTCATATTTTTTGTTATGGGGTTGTTTTGTTTGATTTTGAACCACCTCGAGTCACTGCATATTGTTTTCACCTGGTAGCGGGCTCATTATGTTGTTGGTGTCTCCGCAGTGGGTTATGATGACTATTATGCCAAGAGGCTCACTTTAGGGGTTGGTTTCTATTTCATGGATCTTCTTTTATATCAACATTATTGTTTCTTTCGAGGGGGGAAACTGCGAGGGTTATACCCTGTGCATTCTCGGTGTTATTTATTGGCCAATGAGAAACCTCTGCTCCTTTGTTCATAATCTCTCCTGCCTAGTGTGAACTATCACCCGTCTTGCAAACAAATAGTTATGTGGCCTGTGTGTCCACTGTGTTGTCTTGAAGGGTTCTCCTCTGTAGTTGGTGTGGTCGACCCTAGTCTCCCTATGTTGGTTCCACCGAGTGAACCCTTGATTACTCAGAGCCACCCTTGATTATTTGAAGCTCGATTTTGATAAATGAACCAGTTATTTTTGGTCGGACACATGGTTGACTGTTATGAGTTGGTGGAGTATCATCGACGGTGGTTGATTATTGGTTGTCTCTATTCATAGTGTTGATAGTTTTTTTTATGATTGGTGTATAATCGTTATATTCTTTTATTGTGGCAATTGATTCGATAGTTCAGCATGGTTTAAATTGGTTGATTTGAGAAATGGAATTGGGCATACACTTGATGTCTCCTTGTATTGGATTGATAACTCAACATCGATTGATGTTTTGATTCGGAGTAATTAGACATGTACAGTCACATAAATGCTCTTGCATTTTGAATGGTCTGTGTGTTCCTCCAGCATCGTATAAGTTGAAATGACGGTTGTTGTTACTGTGTGTTTAAAATGCCAATCGAGATTATTTCAATTTGAAATATTGATGATTGTGTTTTGGCTATCCACTTTGTATGTTGATGGATATTGTGCACTGTATCATTGATTTCACCATCAGAGATGGGCACAGGTTCCATAACAGTATGGTTTCAATGCAATTTAATTGTTAAATTGAATTGAGGAATGGAATCGGGCACAATTTTAAAAGAACTGTGTTTGTGTTTGATTTGAAGGATTAATTTATGACAATGGTTGATGGTTTGGACGCTGAATAGAGTCGATACAAATGACTGTGTGTTCATTGGAATTGTGTTAGATGTTAAAAAGAAGAAGTGAGAGGAAAACAAATTCTTGTACAGGTTGTTTTGGAAGGCATGTTATTTTGAGTATGATAACATCGTGATTGATTGAAAGTGTTAAGGATTTAAATGTGAATAGTGAGCATGTTTAACACACAGTCATAGATGATTTTAGGGGCTAAATTTCACAAATGGGCTAATTTTCCATGGTTTTTCCCAAAAAACGATTCGCCAATTTCCATTGTTTCTAAAAATGATTTGCCCAAATTCCATAGAATAATTTTTTTTTTCCTTACAAATCACCAAAAATTTATAGAAACTATATAAAATCTTTAGAAATTTGAATATTTTTACAAAACTATCGCCAAACATTTTACATTTTGCATATTAAGGACTAGTAATATTATCCCATGTTTCTACAAATTATAAAATCATCCCTACACACAGTAATGGTTAAATTATACACAGAAATTGTTTAATTGATCAAAACAACTATTTGGTTAGTGTTGGATCATTTGCATTAAATACATAATTTTTTTATGGATTACTTAATTGATTTTATAAACAGTGTCTGCTCTTTTTCCCTACCATTATTTGACTTTTCTCTAATTACAATCCCCTCACCTTCCCATTTTCATTACTCACTCCATGTTCCTAAAATTTAATTACAGTTAAGAGGAACTCTGTATTATGATAGTTTAAGATGGATTACAGTGATATGTTCTTCGGTTTTCATTACAATTGATTGTTTTTTGTCTATGAGAAGTAATCGTGATCTTTTCCCCCTCATTTTAACATTTTTCGCTCAATACAACCCCTCTCATATCCCATAACCTTTGCTCACTCCCTACTCATTGACAACAATTAAACAATTTGTATGGATTGGATTGCATGAGTATGATATGTCGTTGAGCCAAAATTTATTTCATATTTTAAAAAAAAGAGTTGTCATGTATGGTTGTTAAAGAAACTATTTTCTAATCAATCATGCATATAGGAATGAGATTCTTCAGCCGAGGTAGAAATGGCAGAGGTAACCAAGGAAGAGGTAATTGGAACAGGGGCCCTAGAAGGCCAATATTCTCCATACACTTTGATGTTGACTCGCAAGAGTTAAGCCAACTATTTCAGGCTGGGTTTTTTAATTGGATTGGGCAAGGAGTGGTCCAACCTAGGCCTGAAAGGCCTCCCTTCCAAGCCCCACGGGCCCTTGGTGTCCCTGTGCATCCTCATGTCTCACTACATCCTGAAGTTCCTAAGAACAATGGGTGGAAAGATATTCTCCACCCGGTAGTCTCCCAATATTGTGGCTGGCCTAACTTATCTTTACCTACTCCTCCACCCATCAATCATATTTTCCAAGCTGCCCATATCTACTCACCAGTTCAGTCTTCCCATGTGATTAAAAGGTTAAAAACAGAAGCCCGCCATGCCCCTGATAAAGGAAAATCCATTGTTTCCCCTTCCTCACCCTCCAATGGCTCTGATAAATTGTTGTCCTCCCACATGCATTTGAGGGATGATTGCTCTCATGTGATCAACGAGATTAGGCCTAAAGGCTCAGCACAGCCTAAGGAAAATTCAGAAAGATCAAAAGGTGATAACAACAACAAAGGAAGAATTGCCTCTCAGAGTGGAAAATATGGATTTTAAGTTTTATTTTACTTATTGTTGATGACAATTGACTTCAGAAATTTTGGACAACATGCTATTTTTTTGGATATATGAGTAACATGTTTTGAAAATAATTTCAAATATCATTAAGATAAATTTTCAAATATGAATGTGATCATGGGAGTCACAAGGAGGGATGTTTTGTTTAATTAACTAGTTGTGTTATGATTGTTAAAAGCTAAAGGGAGTCACAAGGAGTCCCACCTACTAGTTGTTATTTATTTAAAAACCCTTATTATGATTTATTACTTTTTCTCCTAACTAAAAAGTTGGTTGAGTGTTTAGTTAACTTAACTAATGAAGTAGTTCAACTACTTCAACCAATTCTAATTTGCTTAAAGGCAAAAGGAAAGGGAGGAACAAGAGGAGAATAGAAGGAGAAGCATACTAAGGTTTTCTCTTGAGTTTTTTTTGAGATAATTCAATTTTCATTCTTTCCTTAATTCATTAGAAGCCTAATTTTTTTTTATGATAGCAGGGTCTTATTGTAGACAGCAAGATTCAAGGTTGAATTACATCATTCAGACACTTGTTTTTCATAGGTGTTGATCTATCTTTGATAGTCTGTGTAGACTTGTTTGTTTGTGAATTAGTTTTCATGACTGACAAAGGCTATTGTGTAGAGTCTAGTGGGCAACAATCTATGGCAAGATGATCCAACTTTTCAAGTTCAGTTTTTTTATTTTCTATCAGAGGTCCTTTTGTATGTTTCAATGGGGACGTTTCAGTTTGACTTTGGTCCAAAAGTTCCTCAAAACTTTTTGTAAAAAGAACGATTCTTTGATGAATTGGAATGAAATAAAGGATTTATTTATGTCTCATATGTGTTGATTATTGACTTGGTGTCTTTACTTCTATCTCTATATTTATTTCAGCATATGATATGTTCATAAAATTACAAAACAAAATGATTTTTTCAGCAATCTTTTAATTATAAAAAAACAACCTAAGCACTTGTAAATAATACTTGTGAATTGGTATATTAGTTTTGATGGCTATAAACATAGGGTGATATTCCCATCTATATTTATTTAGCCAAGAAGGATCTGAAAATGTTTGAGTAAGATCATTTCATATATTTTCCTCAACATTTATTTGGCAACCATACTGGGGAGATCTTCAATATCTCTCTGGTTAATTTTTATGCTTGATTAGCATCAAATACATCTATTTTTATGATATTAATTATTTGACTATTTTATTACTTAATGACTGTGCATGTTGCAAGGCAGCCCAATATTGAGCCCAATCTTCAAGATCAGACCAACATTGCTTTGAATTTGTTCAACACCATTTTAGACTCTACCAATACTCATGTTGAGCTTAATCATTCATGGGAAGCAATTGAACGAGATATTTGTTCCCAAGAACGTTGGGAAGCTAGACGTCTACAGCCTAGAAATCAGTACTAAACTTCTTGTTCCTTCAGTTTTGGCCTTACTTTCATGTCCTTAGACTCTCGTGTTTCGAGAAGAAGAAGAGGCTTATCACTTGAAATTAATCATATTGCTGAAATAGGAAGAAGGAATGTTGTGTTGTCAACCCAACAAAGTTCTCTAAGGAGAACTTTGTCTGGTTCATCTAGTTCGTTTTTTTATCCCTCACCTATCATCCACAAGATGGCATCTAGTGGTGTCTTTGGTGGCACTGGAAGTGATTCCTCCTCTTAGTATTCGTCTTCGTCAGTGATTGGTATCTTATATAGCCACCATATCCCTATCCAATCTACCACAAATCGCACCAAAGTCATTAAAAAGTATGGGATTTTTCAGTTTGTAGAAGACACCACAACCACACCTTGGCATGTGTCCTCTCTTCTTAACCTATCACTTGCTACTCGTCCTCTTCCTAAATTCAAAGAGCATCTCCCTATGTTTTCAGGGAATAACACTGTCACTAGAAATGAACACCTGGTGGAATTTTCTAATTCTTGTCACAACATAGGATCTAATGACAGTGACACTTACATGTGCTTATTCATCAATTCCTTAAAAGGAAAGGTTGCAGTTGATTTCTTTGACCTTCCTCCTAAGATTCTATCTACTTGGGAGGAATTATTCTATTGGTTCAAATCCACCTATGGGAAATATAAAAGCCCAATTGAGCAGTTACAGGAGTACAATAACATCGCCTATAAGGATGGTGAGACCATCAAGTCTTTCAACTTGTGTTTCACCAAGCTATACAATCAAATCCCTGAGCTTATTCGACCTCAGAACCAAGCCGCTTTCATGCATTACTATAATACATTAGCTTCCCCCTATCATCATAAGCTTGAGAAAAAATCCATTGATAACCTCGTTTCCTCTCTGCATACTTGTTTAGAGTATGAAGAACAACTCTGTTGACGGGCGAAATCGATCGTCCGTCAACTGAGAGAGTGGAACCGGTCCGAGGTTGTCTAATAACCCAACACGTTTGGGATGAACCACCCTGATGGGTTTAGTGGCTCTGTTAGTCGATCTAAGGTCCTAAGAAAACAAAAGAAAACTAATCTAAACTAACTAATCTAACTAAAACTAAATAAAAGAAACTAAACTAAAACTAATTATTAAAACAAACTAAAACTAATCTAACTATTCTATATATACAATCTACTAACTACTACTATACTAACTAACTAATTAACTATCTCACTATTAACTGAAATATAACTTATTCACAACATGTACATTATCCACAATTTACAGATTTAATTAAAACCTGAAAAAAACTCATTTGCATTCTGCCCTAAAACAGTACAAGATATTTTTGTTGATTTTATAATTTTTATGAACAGAAATAAAACAGAATACTAAACTAAATCACTAATTCTAAACTACAAATATAACTAACTAAAATACTAATAATATACTAAACAAATAAATAACAAATTGACCTGGAAACGCTCCAGGTTTGTCCTGTGTATGATGACTGTGCTAGCAGATCGGAGGAAGGAAAATCACACCGAATAATCCAGAAGCTTCTCGTAAATGATAGTTGCAGTGCTCTTTAAGTTTATTTACAGGACAAACAAGACATAAAAATCACAACAATCATATGATTTATAAATCTCCACAATTAGGTAAACCTGTTATGCAAAGATCTATACTTAATAATTCAATTGATGAAGAAGAGAAATCTGTCATTCACAAACTGAATCAAGTAATTGTTGTATTTTCTAAGTACTGGAAGAAATCATATATGGATCAAATTAATTAAATCATATCACTTTGCAAAAGACTAAGATAGCTAAAGTAGTCGTTAATCAAATGCAAATTGATAAACATGAACATGAAACAAAAGATTGATATTATGAAAGCAAAAGTTGTAGCAGAACATCAACTTCTGTCTCAGTCTGTATTAGATATCCATAATCCTGGTTCTCCCACAAGCGAGGATGTTGATTATTACACAAAATAATAAGTATTTAAAGGTTTTCCACAGGATAAAACCTCCCTGTGGAAGTTATAAAACTGTTTACATAAAATCTGGGAAGATATCCCAAAGTCAACTAAACTAGGGAACTAAAATAAAAGTAAAATATCCAAATATCCTCTAGACTGTCCATCAAATCCTATGCAATTCGAATTCACCTGAAAATGACCAAAAATGAACAAATTAGAAGGATCTTTTATTAATAAAATGATAGAAAATTTAATTCTATAGACTAGCTATAGAATCATGCGATTCTGTAGCTAGTCTAAATAAGATACAGAATCAGCATGGAAATTAATCGAAAATCTTTTAAAGAATTCCATTTAATTGACATCCCATAGCCATTTGGAAAATGAATCATTTAATTTGAGTCTGTTATAATATTCGAAATCAAACAGGATCCAAATCAATTAACTGACCACAGAGATAGGCATACTCTGTTTTGTTTGTTATCTAAAAGTCGGGTGACAAAATCATATGGAATAGCAATGCGATTGTTTCATAACAAATCAAATTCAACATAACCAAAACAAATGACAAGCAACTGTTACGCTGCCTTCAACAGGAAATATGAATTCGACAGGATCATTTTCAAATCATAATAACTGTTTTGATTTAACAAACGACTCATGCCACAAGTAGATTCACTCGAGCTGGCGCGAGAATCAATTCAAATATAGTTGTAACAGGATCGATTGATAGCAACAGAATTCATAAATTAGGCGAACAAGATTGATTGTCTTTGATCGAAATTGTTCCAATCAAACAAAATTATAACTGGGTTTGACCAATTCGTTTTACACATTTGAAATCAAACAAAGCAGCAATTACAACCGGGATCCAATTCCTAAAATGATCGAGCTAACAACAATCCAATCAAGCGATTCAGTCGGCTGGGTTTAGCATAGTCATTGCAAATCATAATCGTTTCGTGATTCAGGCGTATTTGCACAGGTTTAATGAGATCGTTATTTTTATAAAACAGAGTAGTTATTTCCAATGAAATTGAACAGAGTGGAAATCAATGATTTGGAAAATCATATGACACAGCATATCGTAACAATTACACTCCAGAAATCATTTACCAATCACAACAGACGAATCATAACGAGATTGAAACCAAGCATAATCGTATTCTAAAGTGAGCATAGAAACTTCCTGTTCTGAGTGTATACAAAACGAATTGAATCGAAAACACACCATTAATTTCGTTACTCCAATCAGACAAACTTAGCAAACGAAATCCAAACGAAAACCATTCAAATCCAATAAAAATCTATGAGCAAATCGTATATCAAATCGAAATTCATTTTATTTTTAGCGAAACGAAACCATGTACAGGATAATCACCAAATGACAGAGGCAATTTAGATGAGAGACTGAGCTATTTAAAAACAGAATTCAAATCATTTCATTAACCTTGATTATTCACAAAACAAAAACGATGTCAAATTATCATACCTGTACAGTGACGAGGCAGCTTGATCATGCCAATTTAGAGTTGACAACGACTGTGGCTGATTCAACGCTTTTGAAAAGGATGGAGCCTGTTGTCTTCTGCTTCTTATCAGCTACTTGGAGCTGGGCTCTTTGACTGGTTAGCACTACAATTTGATCTTCCAGTGATCGAATTTTCGATTGGAGTATGGGAACATCAATGTAGTATCGTTCTAACCAAGAATCGCACTGGTCACAGGGAGACTGTGTGGGTTTTGAAAGAGCAGGCGAGGATTTGGATATGTGATTGAGGGTTTCGTTAGGCAACTTAATACCAGGGTAGCCAGGATTATCCCTTGGGCAAGGGGGAAGATTTGTCACGAAATCGTATGGTGGTTCAGGGCATAAACCCTGCGAGTAAGAATATTCATCGGCTAAAACATGTTCAATGTCAGAATCAGAATCCTCACTCAGAACTATAGGTTTTGACTCAGCAGAGGGTTTAGGCGTGTTCCTAGCCATCCATGAAATCAAACGAGTGTTCTTTTTACCCTTAGCGTTAGCAGAAGGGTTTGCCTTGGGCTTTTTTCTCACAGGATTTTTAATAGCCTATGCACTCTTAGTAACAGCGTCGGGTAAGTCGATAGGAGGGTAGGTCGAAGGCTTAGGGGCAGGCAATAGGATATGGAAGGGCACAGGTGGCTCGGCCTTGGCTTCAGTCACCATAGGTTTGTCAACCTGAATAGGGTTCGGATCCTCGAAACCATTTCGAGCAACGAAAGTTCTCCAACTATCACCATGCAAACTTAAATGATAAACAATGATAATTTTGATAAGTCCATGGTGGAACAGGCTACTGTCAGCTTGGTGCCTTTTTAACCTTTTCGACATTTTAAATAGGCTACGATGAAAGTAAAAGGGCATATTCAACGAGTATCCCATAAAATTCATAAGCAAGCGCAGGTGGTAGAGAAACACAAGTCCGTATCGACCTTCACAGGTCACGAACTGTTTGATTACCATCAGAGTATCGTGCCATCGTGGTTTAAGTGCATAGATGGGCATACCTCTATCACAAGAGGTGAATTTGCGCGAGACGAACAGCAGTGTCCATGGGACCTCCTCGACCTTACAATTTTTGAACCAACATTGGCCTGTAGCAGGTAACCCTGTGGCAGAACTGATAAATTTCTCATCAATTTCCAACTGTATGTCGCCCACCTTGGCTCTACATCCATCGAAAGTCACGGCAAACTGTCGTGCTACACAAAGATTAAAACCCTCAAATCGTTTCACGAAGGTAAGCCATTCGTTGTCCTCCAAATCTTTGCGAGCATTGTCAAACATTAACAGGGCTTGTTCACCTTTTGGTTCGATCCGTACGACTGGTGCCATGGAACCGAGTACATGGTAATTCGACGGTTTGTATCACAACACACACAAGAGCAGAGCTGCCCGAGCTAACAGAAGTGAACGGTGATAAGGGGTAGGCATAAATACCATCGTGCGAAGGTGGTGGAGTTATTAACTGGCATGCATAACAATTATGATCAATAGTACCACCGTCGATGTTCATAGCTGTTATACCCACTATAGAATAGTTTAAAACTCATGTCACTTGCCCAACCAATGAAACAATGGTAAGTGTATAAACAAACATGTTCAATCAACGTTATACCAAAGTGTGAAACCATAAATCATATGATTTAAAACCAATACCATGTTGTTTAACCATGAGCCAATGTATTGTAACAACTCATATCAATAATTTAACCAAGGTGCCAATGGATCTTAATACAATCAATATGCCAATAGTTATGAAAACATGAACATAGGCGTTCTGTTAAAAAGATACATATGAAAGATTTAGTCATAACCCCTATGTATCTTAAGAAACCAAAAGTTCAAGTAAATCAAATAAAATGCAATCCAAATGCAAATGCCTTACAAACTCAATGAAACCCAGTCACACAATCAATATAAGAATGTTCAATGAGTATAGTTCGAAAGTTCTGCTAGCTACATAATGATAATTAAAAGGTAAGCGCAATAGGCATATGGACAAAAGGGATAACGACAGTTCAGATAGTGATTCCAATGTGACTTTGAAGGATTTAAGTTTTCACACTTACAGTCGTGAAAACAAAACGAAAATAGGTGTAGAAATGTCGCAAAAAATGAAAATGTCGTTAATTTGAAAATTGCAACGAGGAATTGATGTTTGCAAAACATAGGTGTAGGCAGCTCATAAAGCCATGAAAAAAAATGTGAATTGGCTGCCAACAATGGCGACACACTGGTAGAAGCAGTTATCTCTGCAAAAGGCACAAATTCAGGTTAGGATAGAAAAGATAATTCCAACTCAAAAATAACAACCAGAAAATCGTACAAACATCATCATTAACCAATCACTTCAGCAGTGTTTCAAAAGATGAAAACTGATAACAATCTTAATATCAACAAGTCACGATATTAAAGATAAAACCTTCAATACTGTTGGCATAGCCACTGCTGCTAGCAGGCGTCCATAGCCTCGACAGGGTTTCCATTTAACCCACTCTAACATCTGTATCCTGTTAAGAAGTTCTGGATCAGAATAAAGGACATTAAAGAGGTTTCGTTTTGCAAATTTTTGTATACCCGACATTGCTTCGCTGCCAGCGGGCCTGTTCAGTACCCCGGCGAAGTTGTCTTGGCGTCATGCATGCATTTACCTGCTGCCAACAAACCTATTCAGTATCCCGACGGGTTTACAAGCACTTCCCACAACTCTTATTAATAAAAAAAAAAAAAATTATAGATATATAGCTGAGCGGGGTGACGTTGAAAATCATGATTTTTTAACATTTTTTTTTTATTTTAGACCTCATTATAATTTTTAGTGCTATCCTTCATTGAGATCCAGAGATGATTAAAAACCAACTTCCTAAAACAGGGAGACATCTTTTGAGTCAATCCTTTACGAAAAAGGGACAGTGTAAAAATATAATAGATGATCATGACGATCTTTACTCAGAGATTGAAATCGGTAAACTTCTTTCAAACAACAGATTTTTCCAACAAATATAAATTTCAGAAATATACCATTGATGTTTGTATAAATTTTCCATAAGTTATTTCAGTGAAGGAATTTCTATTGTTTCTGTCTGAATAACTCAGTGTACAGGTATGTGTATTTTTCAAAAACACAAACTGATAAATTCAAATCAAAATCAAAAAAAGAAAGCAAACGAAAATACAAACAAAAATAAAATATGGTTATCAAGCAAAGTATCTCTTCAGGGCTTTGCCATTCACCGGGTAGGTGTCAAGCTGCCCTTCAATATTCTGCAATCGAAAGGAACTAGGACCCAACTTTTCAGCAATTAAAAATGGTCCAAGCCATAAGTTTTGAAATTTTGTGTGTTCTCCCTTTCCCTCATGTGCTTTATCCCACTTTAAGACGAGATCGCCTACTTCAAAATTCCTATCAGAAGCAGAGTTGGAATCGAACTAGCTTTTAACCAATTGTTGATGTTGATCTAATTTACGTTTTTCTTGGGCTCTTACCTCTTCTAGCTTCAGCAAAGCGTTAATCTGTTTTTCCAAAGGGGGACAATCTTCTTCTTGGACTTTCTGTGACAACTGAAGCGAAGGAAGAAGAATGTGAGGTGGCAGAATTGTTTCTCTGCCATAAATGAGGAAAAAGGGGGAGTTACCTATAGCATCTTTTAGCGTTACCCTGTCATCCCACAGCGCGTTCAGCAGTGCATTGTGCCAATTTTTGTGATTTTCAACCACGGTTCTCTTGATAATTTTAATCAAGTTCTTATTTGTTGACTCTACCAATCCGTTACCCTGGGGGTAGTAACTAGCAGAATAATTCAGCTTAATTCCTTTTTCCAAAGCGAACTTGCTCATCTCAAGAGAAGAAAAGTATGAAGCGTTGTCAAAGACTAAACAGTCAGGGATGCCGAAACGGGTGATAATATTCGAATTTAGAAAGGCGATTACCTGACTGGTGTTGACAGTTCTTAACGCAGCAGCTTCAAACCATCGAGTAAAGTAATATGTGGTTGTCACAATATACTTGTGTTGTTGCGAGGACGGAGGGTTAATTCGACCTATGATATCAAGGCCCCATTGTTGGAAAGGAGAATCTACTGAAACGAGTTGCAAGGGAAAGGCTGGTTTTTGTAACCGCCCTGATGCTTTCTGACAGGTGATACATTTACGACACAAGGTATGGGCGTCTCTAAAAAGTGTGGGCCAGTAATAAATGGCTCTTAAAACCTTATGAGCAGTGGTGTCACCACCGAAGTGACCACCAGCTTCTCCTGCATGCAACTCGAGCAAGACTTTTTCTGCTTCGTCCTTTTCAAGACAGCGCATCAGTATGACGTCAAAATTTTGATGAAACAGTACACCATTAACCAAATGAAAGGAGGCAGACTTTAACCTCAATGCTCTTCTCTTAGGGGGATCTAAGTGATGAGGTGCTGACCCATGTTCAAGACAGAACCTAATATCGTCGTACCAAGGACTAACAAGGTTTTGTGTGCAACAGATTAGGCTTTGATCGCTTTGTCCTAGGTTTGACGTATCACTATCTTCTTGCTGTCCTGTTTCTGAATCAACCACCAACTTACATAACCCTTGGCCTCTCACAATCTGAGATGGGTTGATTTCTAAGTCATACTCCTGCAAGGAGGTGACCCAGTTAGCTCTCTTTTCTCCTAACTATTTCTACACTAACAAGTTCCTCACGGCTGGGTAAGGGACGATGACTTTCGTTCTTGACTTCAAAAGATAGGACCGGAAATGCTTAACTTCCTTGAAAACAGCATAGGATTTCCAATCAACCGTTGGATAGTTAATTTCAACACCTTTGAAAGAAGAGCTCATAAAGGCGATGGGTACTTCGTGGTTCTCGGGGTTCTTCTGAGTTAGGACAACGGCATAAGAATGGTCGGAAGCAAAAGTATAGAGTGTAAAATCCTGAGAGAAGTCAGGGCTCATGAGCGATGGAGCGTCTATTATGGCCTTCTTTATGGCATTGAAAGCTTGATTTTCTGTGGATCCCCAGTGATATTGGGTGTCTTTCTTAATCAAATTTTGTAAAGGCCTGACCATTTCGGAGAAACTGGGGATGAATCTCCTCACGAAGTTAATCTAGCCTAAGAAAGACTGCATGGATTTTTTGGATGTAGGAGGAGGGAGTTTTGCAATGACCTGATTCCTTTCGGGGTCAATAATCATCCCTTCACTAGACATAATGAATCCTAAGAGTTTACCCTGTTCTACCGCAAAGATGGACTTTTTGGGGTTCAAGGAGATGCCATATTTACGACATCGTAGCAGAACGGCTCGTAAATGAGCTAGATGATCGTCTTTGTTTTTAGAATAAACAGTCACATCATCTAAGTAAACTATGACAGACTGATTGATTAAGCCTCGAAAAGCAATGTCCATTGCTCTCTGAAAAGTGGCGCCGGCATTAATCAATCCAAAGGGCATTTTGCGATAAGCATAAGTGCCCCACGGGGTACGGAAGGTAGTTTTGAGTTGGTCTGGTGGAGACATCAGGACTTGGTTGTATCCAGAGAAAACATCTAACAGGGATAGCCTCTCGGAACCAGATACCTGTTGAAGGATCTATTCCATGGGTGGGACATGATAGTTGTCTTTATCAGATGCTCTATTGAGGTTTCAGAAATCGACGCAGAGTCGGATTTCCCTTTTTTTCTTCTGAATTGGGACAAGGTTGGAAACCCATTGAGTGTGCCTAACAGGAAAAATTATTTTAGCACTTAGGAGTTTATTCAATTCTTTTTGGACGGTCAGTTCAAGTTTAGGGTGCATTTTCCTCAGTTTTTGTTGGAAGGGTAAGGTTTGGGGTTTCATCGGGATGACATGCTGTATGATATTAGGATCGAAAGTTTTGAGATCATCATATGTCCATGCAAAGACATCCTTAAATTATTTAAATAATTTAACAAATGCAGCTTTTTCTTGTCGAGAACATCCCAAGCCTAGGTTAATGCACTGAGGATTTTCACTAGTTCCTAAGTTCACTGTTTCATAAGACAACGAGGAACTATTAGTTTTACAGTTGACCACCTTTTTAAATTTATCTTCAAAATCATAAAACTTCTCTAATCTAACTATGGATTTGGGTATGGAATTTACCATGTCCGACAGAGCTTCAGGAGATTTCGGATCAGGTATTACCGTAAAATCGTGCAAATTGTCATCGTGCGTGCGTTCATCTATCACCGTGCCTTGAAAGGTTTCTTCCATGTGCAGAAAGTTGATAATCTGTTGATCATCGTCAAATAGTCTCCAGTTCGTGATATTGTCCGGAACAGATGGTCGAAACAACAGCTCGATGGAGAATGCGTCTGGGGACAAGCCTTCTGCAGGAAGAAGTTTAGAAGCTACATTAGCTAATAGATCTGCTTCAGCGTTATTTAATCTAGGAATGGAATTTATATTGAAAGCAAAAAATTTATTCATTAAACTCCATACCTCAGACTGGTAGCTCTTGAGATGCGGAAAGAGACAGTAGATAGAATCTCTTACCTGTCTAACCACTATTTCAGAGTCGCCAAATACAACCAGGTTTTGAATGTTCATATCCAGAGATTTTCTGAGACCTTGCAGTAAATCCTCATATTCTGCAGTATTATTAGTACATTCAAATTATAGTCTACATGCAATTAACGTCTTGTTACCTGCCGGATCAATAATGATGCAGCCTGCACCAACTCCTTCTTTAGACTTAGATCCATTGAAATATAAAGACCAAATTTGATTTCCATCGAGCACATGGGACCGTTGCGTAGAAGTTGTTGGTTGCATACATGCTACAATCTCGGACTGTTGTTCTGGATTGATGATAGGTGATGCCTCGGCCATGAAATTGCCGAAGAAGGTGTCCATCCCTTGGACTTCGGGTGAATCAGTAGAAGGTGTATATGGTTCGTTAGGATCGTTCAAATATATGACCGTGAACTTAAGGTAGCGCTCACGATTTACTTTGATCTTATTAGGCTTGTCGTTCTCTGGAAGCCAGAGGTGAGACCAGTCTGTCGCGAAGTAACCATGTAGATACTCCGACCATTCCCTGCTTAAAAACAGACCATACACTTCTGGAATATCCACAACGATTATATCGATGATCTGATGAACCTTAGGGTTAGACGATAATCTAATAAGTACATTTTTAAGTTCGCCTATAACTTTAACATTGGTTCGATCAAGTTGTATGATTTTTAAAGTAGATGGTTCCACTTCAGCATTAATCTTTTGGAAGATAGACCATGGCATCACATTGGATGACGCCCCTGAGTCCACCATACAATTATGCACGTTTCTATTAAAAATCTCGAAAGTTAACAAGAAAGGAGGTACATTTTTGCGAGTACTAAGAGTAGTAGCTTGTAGGTTTTTACTCGCAATATCTAAAGCTACTTTATATACATTATTTACATTATTTACATTACTTACAGGAAGGCTTCCTTTATCTTGAGGATCAGGATTATTTTTGGTGGAAGTCTTCTGAGGGACTTTGTTTTGCACAACCTTGTTACCATTAGAATTACCATTTTTGTCGTTCTCTGAAATATTTTGCAACATTTTTTGTAACAGAAATGGAAACTTCAATAACTCATAAATACAAATGTTAGCCCTTAACATTTTAAGATCTTCAACAACATCATAATCTAAGTTGGGGTTCACATTACTCTGTTTAGTCTCAATTGACTTAGATTGCTTTGGAGGCGAAGTTGTAGTGTTTTCGGTAGAAGGTTTGTTTGTTGTCTTACTCCTGGTATTATAAGGGTGAACAGTCTCGAAGTTAGCTTGAAATATGCTATCCGAGAAATGTCCAAATATGTTTGGAGAAGACTCTTCTTCTTGAACCGTTTCTTGCTCAACTACCTCCTGAGGGATTTCAGGGGGTATCAAGTTATCTTGGGCTTCTAGAAATGTTTGAAGGGCACATTGCAAACTTTCTAGATTTAGGCCTTCGGGGTTTGGATTAGGTCGGTTGGTAGGAAAAGGCTTTCGGAAAGGGGTTTTTTAGGGTCCTTTAATCGAGGAAGCTTCTTCGGTTGACCTCTTTAAGTCTATAACTTAATTCGACAATTTTTGAACAACTTTAGTTAAGTTTTCCAAATCAGAGTTTTCAGGTTGTGTTTTACTTTGAGTGGGTCTGGGTAGGATTTCAATCTTCTTTTTGGAAGAAGAACTAGTCTCAGTTTCGTTGCTAGAAGAGTCTTTAAGACTAAGTATATCTTTTTCAATCTGGCTGGCCTCCTCGAAGGCCTCTAACAATGTGGCTTTCTTAGATCGTTTAACCCAAATAGCTATGCTTTGATGTAGAGATTTAGTGTAGTAAGCTATTATAAGACTTTCAACAGGCATAGAATCTGCAGGGATTCGATTTTTAAGTGTTAAGAATCTTTGATTAAAGTCTTTAACTTTTTCTTTTGGGTTCATTCTTAAGATAGAAAGATCCATGACTAGGACTTCCGGAGGCTTACCGTCTCTGAATTTTTCCAAAAAGCATGACTCCAACTTTTCCCAAGACACGATGGTATGGGGTTGTTAAGAAAAGTACCATGTGGATGCATTACCCTCGAAAGTATAAGGGAACAACCTACAGACAACATCTTCATGTTCGACATTATGGAGTCTTATGGCTAACATAAATTTTTTAATGTGATCTTCAGCTATGTGTTTTGAGTCAGGGTCAAACTTGGGAAGCCATTTCTCTGGGTGTTTAGGTAAAGGGTGTTGGGCTCCAGGTACAGCTACAGCATCATGTTCAAGCCAAGGTCTAGCAGGATTTTTTTGATTTTCCATTGGGGTAGTGGGTGTGGAAGGTTGATAATAAGAATTCCCTTCATCAGAAGAATCTCCTCCAGAAGAGGAAGGAGATGATGGAGGAGGTGAAGGAGGTATCCCAGATCCTCCTGCAGTAGGATTTAAGGTTGGATCTGTGGGATTCACAGTGAGGTTAGTGTCACCTAATTGTTCTCTGATATCAGAGAAGTCCAAAGGTTGACCCCACGGATGGTTTGGTTGCCTAAGATGAGCTAAGGCACTATGTGTTTTTATAAGAGATTGGTGGACAATCTCTTGTATGTCACCACCTGTAGGATTAGGGGTTGTTGGCTCAACTGTGATCTGTGGATCGTTGGTTGAAGTAGTTGTTGTTTGAAGGGGAATATTATCATGTGAATGGCTTCTAGTCACTATAGGTGAGCGATTAGGGGGTGGAGGAGTCTTGCGACCGCCTCGTGCCATTAATTAAGTTCAGGCCCTCCTTCTAGCGCCATTTGTTGACGGGCGAAATCGACCGTCCGTCAACTGAGAGTGTGGAATCGGTCCGGGGTTGTCTAATAACCCAAGCCATTTGGGATGAACCACCTTCACGGGTTTAGTGTCTCCATTAGCCGATCTAAGGTCCTAAGAAAACAAAAGAAAACTAATCTAAACTAACTAATCTAACTAAAACTAAATAAAAGAAACTAAACTAAAACTAATTATTAAAACAAACTAAAACTAATCTAACTATTCTATATATACAATCTACTAACTACTACTATACTAACTAACTAATTAACTATCTCACTATTAACTGAAATATAACTTATTCACAACATGTACATTATCCACAATTTACAGATTTAATTAAAACCTGAAAAAAACTCATTTGCATTCTGCCCTAAAACAGTACAAGATATTTTTGTTGATTTTATAATTTTTATGAACAGAAATAAAACAGAATACTAAACTAAATCACTAATTCTAAACTACAAATATAACTAACTAAAATACTAATAATATACTAAACAAATAAATAACAAATTGACCTGGAAACGCTCCAGGTTTGTCCTGTGTATGATGACTGTGCTAGCAGATCGGAGGAAGGAAAATCACACCGAATAATCCAGAAGCTTCTCGTAAATGATAGTTGCAGTGCTCTTTAAGTTTATTTACAGGACAAACAAGACATAAAAATCACAACAATCATATGATTTATAAATCTCCACAATTAGGTAAACCTGTTATGCAAAGATCTATACTTAATAATTCAATTGATGAAGAAGAGAAATCTGTCATTCACAAACTGAATCAAGTAATTGTTGTATTTTCTAAGTACTGGAAGAAATCATATATGGATCAAATTAATTAAATCATAT
>ML783009.1:584459-601428 GCA_009831015.1 Picea engelmannii
ATTTACTAACTTGTCTTTCACCTCTTTAATGCGACCCAAAAATGAACTAATAGATTCATTTCCATCCATCTTAATGCCTAGCAATTTAGTTTTCAGGAACAAAATGTGATTTGTGTTGCTAGTTTCATACAATGCTTTAAGAGATGCCCATGTAGCAGCAGAAGTTGTAGCGTCTCTAATATGTGGAATTATGCTATCTTTAACTGACATGCGCAACAATACCTTTGCCTTGTTTTCACATTTCTCCCAGTCTTGGATCTATGTTGTTGTCGCACCTGCAGTTGCATCAGGTTTCAGTTCAGTTCCCTTCGCAATGTTCCAGACACCATAGCCCTCCATGAGCATCTGCATCTTGAATTTCCAGTTAATGAAATTCGAGCCATCTAACTTGTTGGCTTCGTTGAGGTAGGTCTCTACCAGTGGATTCGCCATCACTGCAAGATATTCTCTACAAGTGAATCACCAAGGATATGCAACTTTCTGTCGAGTTTTCTCCTGTGCTGAGCAGTCTGTCGCTCTGCCTTCAGATCCACTGATCCAAATCTATCTTTGTTCTCATCTTAAATCATGCATGCATCTTAATATCCAAAATATCCAAAAAAAAATTTAAAGAAAAAACTTATAACTCTCTCTTTATATATAAAAAATAACCAACATATAACTCCACTCATTAGGGTACCTTGACTTATGAATGCATGCCTTTTGGTTTATCTGTTAAAAGTACCACTTTTAAAGGATCTATACATAGAACTTTCAACGATTTGATCAGTAAGATTATTCATGTTTACCTTGATGATCTAATCATATACTCCAAAGGACTAGAAATTGTCTCAAAGTTTCAAAAACTATGGTTGGGTCCTTTCGAAATTGATTTTTTTCTGGGTACTAATTCTTACATTCTAAAATATTTACAAGAGCGATTGTTTTCCTACAACACTAACGACTCTCACTTGAAACATTACATGGAACCAACTTGAAAAGTTCTAACGTTTTTTGGATTTTTTGTATATTAGTAGTCTAGCTCTGCTTTCATTTTCTCCATTGTTTCATTTTGACTTTACAATAGTTTGATTTCTGATTTATGTTTTTAACATTTTCCTACTGCTTTTACATTCTGTCATTTTATTTATGCTGTTTTAAATTTTTCAATTTTAATTTTGTCATGATTTTTATTGCTTTTTCATCTTTTAGTTGATTTTGGTCAAGAAAAATATGTTGGATCAGTTCTTCCATGGTGACACTCCTGCAATATATTGTTATTCAATAAGAATCAAGCTTACGCAACTGTTACGATGTTTCCCCTAAAAGCACTTGAATTTGCTATTTTCTTTCACTGTTGTCTTTTAAAGAAATTGGTTATCTCTTGCCTTTGCTTTCCATTTCTTCATCCATTTGAGAATTTAAAAGAGCAAGTCCATAATTTTTCTCCTTGAAGTAAAGAGCATATTCTGGTTGAACGATTATGCACATAGTGGTAAACCCCCATCATACTTAACATTTTTCATGAGTTATTCCCAAATTCTCAATCATTTTTCCATTAAATCCGCTCACTTCCCCCTGTTACATAATCTTCCTGGTTATATATTTTTGATATGTTGTTCTTGGTCTGCGAAACCATGTGTTCTGAGTTATAAATCTGTTGAAAACAAATTTCCCTGTGGAGTTTCCAGTTTGTTGACAATTAAAAATCACAACAAGGATTTTTCCCGCAAAGTATTGCTAAGAGGCTATTATTTCTAAGCTAATAATATATATAATACTAGTAGGTGGGACCCCCTTGTAGATTGCAAGATCAAATGGGGTTTTATTTGATGCTATGTTTTTGTTCGACACTGCTTACAGGCTTGATCATGATTCATGATCAAATGTTGGTTCTATTCGTGACCAATGGATGATGGATAATGCATGTTATGTGTTGGTTATGTTGCTCTAGGCTCTAATTTCATGTCATGATGGCTTATGTTATCAATTGTTACTTTTCTATTTTCTCCTTGATTCATTACTTGTGACACATGCACAAGATACATGTTACTAACAACAAATAAGAGAAATTGAAAAGAGATAAAAGCAATATGAACAAAATCCAAAAGGAAGAAACTAAACTATGCTACTATGCTACTATGCTACACTATATGCATTGAAATTAAAGAAATGGTGTTAGTCCTAACTAACCATTGTAGTGGCTATACAATGTATTGAGTTATATGGAAGCACATTTGATATGCCTTATGGTATGGTTGGCAATGGTTAAATGTGATATGGGGTGGCACATTTGGCAAGTAATGGATGTTAGTTTCGATGCATAGATTAATTGAATGGATTAATGGATGGTTGGTTGGCATGTACTAAGTAATTGAATGAGTAAAGGATGGAAGCGACATGAATTTACTGCACGTCACTCCATACCTCTCCCATTAGTTGTCACCCTAGCTCGGCTATTGTTCAATTGTTGTTCACTATGTTTAAGCTCTGATTTTCAAGCGAGAGAGGAACTGCTCAGCCAAGCTCACATTTTTTAAGGCTATTTGGTTACAGGTATGTTTTTTTCACCATCCATGAACTCGCTCTGTTTATGAAATAGGTGTTGGCTCGGTGATGCATTGGTCTATGCTTTTCTTAAGCCTAGAAACTATGTCAACTCTGGTGTTTCTCTGGAATGGTTGTTTGTGTGGTTTTCGTTGCAAATGGAAAAATTGGATGGTTGAAGTCATAGTTTCATTGATTATTCTGAGTGGTAGAAGACATGAAGGCTCTCTATTGTCTTTATGGGTTTTTGTTGGAGGGTTCATTCGGTCTAGACTTGTTGGTTGTCTCTAAACAGTTATTTTCACTATACCCAGTCATATTTGTTGTTATGGGGTTGTTGTGTTTGATTTTGAACCACCTTGGATCACTGCATATTGTTTTCACCTGGTAGTGGGATCATTATGTTGTTGGTGTCTGCGCAGTGGGTTATGATGGCTATTATGCCAAGAGGGTCGCTTTAGGGGTTGGCTTCTATTTCATCACTCTGCTTTTATATCAGCATTATTGTTTTTTCTTGGGGGGGGGGACCGCAAGGGTTATGCCCTGCGCATTCTCGGTGTTATTTATTGGCTAGTGAGGAACCTCTACTCCTCTGTTAATAATATCTCCTGCCAGGTGTGAACTGTCACCCATCTTGCAAACAAATGGTTATGTGGCATGTGTGTCCACCGTGTTGTCTTGAAGGGTTCTCCTCTATAGTTGGTGTGGTCGACTCCAGTCTCCATGTGTTGGTTCCACCGAGCAAACCCTTGATTACTCAGAGCCACCCTTGATTATTTGAAGCTCTATTTTGATAAATGAACCAGTTATTTCTGGTCGAACACATGGTTGACTGTTATGAGTTGCTAGAGTATCATCGACAGTGATTGATTATTGGTTGTCTCTATTAATAGTGTTGAAAATGGTTTTTATGATTGGTGTATAATCATTGTATTCTTTTATTGTGGCAATTGATTCGATATTTTAGCATGGTTTAAATTGGTTGATTTGAAAAATGGAATTGGGCATACAGTTGTTGTCTCCTTATATTGGATTGATAAATCAACATCGTTTGATGTTTTGATTCGGAGTAATTAGACATGTACAGTCACAGAAATGCTCTTGCGTTTTGAATGGTCTGTGTGTTCCTACAGCATCGTATAAGTTGAAATGATGGTTGTTGTTATTGTGTGTTTAAATTGCCAATCGGGATTATTGCAATTTGAAATATTGATGATTGTGTTTTGGATGTCCACTGTGTATGTTGATGGATATTGTGCACCGTATCATTGATTTTACCATCAAAGATGGGCAGCGGTTCTCTAACAGTATGGTTTCATTGCAATTTAATTGTTAAATTGAATTGAGGAATGGAATCAAGCATGATTTTAAAAGAACGGTGTATGTGTTTGATTTGAAGGATTAATTTATGACAATGGTTGATGATGGTTTGGATGCTAAATAGATTCGATACAAATGAATGTGTGTTCATTGGAATTGTCTTAGATGTTAAAAAGAAGAAGTGAGAGGAAACATAATTCTTCTACAGGTTGTTTTGGAAGGCATGTTATTTTGAATATGATGATACCGTGATTGATTGAAAGTGTTAAGGATTTAAATGTGAACACTGAGCAGGTTTAACACACAGTAATGGTTAAATTATACACAGAAATTGTTTAATTGATCACAACAACTATTTGGTTAGTGTTGGATCATTTGCATTAAATACAAAATTGTTTTATGGATTACATAATTGATTTTATGAACATTATCCGCTCTTTTCCCCTACCATTATTTCACTTTTCGCTAATTAAAATATCCTCTCCTTCCCATTTTCATTACTCACTCCCTGTTCCTAAAATTCAATTACAATTAAGAGGAACTCTGTATTATGACAGTTTAAGATGGATTACAGTGATATGTTCTTTGGTTTGCATTACAGTTGATTGTTTGTTGTCTATGAGCAGTAATTGTGATCTTTTCCCCCTCATTTTAACATTTTTCACTCAATACAACCCCTCTCATATCCCAAAACCTTTGCTCACTCCCTGCTCATTAACAACAATTAAACAATTTGTATAGATTGGATTGCATGAGTCTGATATGTCATTGAGCCAAAATTTATTTCATACTTTAAAAAAAAGAGTTGTCATGTATGGTTGTTAAAGAAACTATTTGCTAATCAATCATGCATACAGGAATGATCTTTTTCAACTGAGGTAGCCATGGTAGAGGTAACCGAGGAAGAGGTAATTGGAACAGGGGCCCCAGAAGGCCAAGATTCTCCATACACTTTGATGTTGACTCGCAAGAGTTAAGACAGCTATTTCAGGCTGGGTTTTTTAATTGGATTGGGCAAGGAGTAGTCCAATCTAAGCATGACAGACCTCCCTTCCAAGCCCCACAGGCCCCTGGTGTCCCCGTGCATCCTCATGTCTCACTACGGCCTGAAGTTCCTAAGAAAAATGGGTGGCAAGAGATTGTCCACCTGACAGTCTCCCAACATCGTGGCTGGCCTAACTTGTCTTTACCTTCTCCTCCGCCCATCAACTAGATTGTCCAATTTTCCCGTCCAGTCACTAGTTCAGTCTTCCCATGTGAGTAAAAGGTTGAAAACTGAGGCCTACCATGCCCCTGATAAAGGAAAATCCACTATTTCCCCTTCCTCACCCTCCAATGGCTCTGATAAATATGTGTCCTCCCACATGCATTTGAGGGACTATTGCTCTCATGTGATCAATGAGATTAGGCCTAAAGGATCAGCACAACCTAAGGCAAATTCAGAGAGATCAAAAGGTGACAGCAACAACAAAGGAAAGATTGCCTCTCAGAGTGAAAAATATGGATTTTAAGTTTTATTTTATTTATTATTGATGACAGTTGACTTCAGAAATTTTGGACAACATGCTATTTTTTTGGATATATGAGTAACATATTTTGAAAATAATTTCAAATATCATTAAGATAAATTGTCAAATATGAATGTGATGATGGGATTCACAAGGAGGGATGTTTTGTTTAATTAACTAGTTGTGTTATGATTGTTAAAAGCTAAAGGGAGTCACAAGGGGTCCCACCTACTAGTTATTATTTATTTAAAAACCCTTATTATGATTTATTACTTTTCCCCCTAACTAAAAATTTGGTTGTTATTTTAGTTAACTTAACTAATGAAGTAGTTCAACTACTTCAACCAATTCTAATTTGCATAAAGGAAAAAGGAAAGGGAGGAACAAGAGGAGAATAGAAGGACAAGCATACTAAGGTTTGCTCTTGAGTTTTTGTTGAGATAATTCAGTTTTCATTCATTCCTCAATTCATTAGAAGCCTAATTCTTTTTTATGATAGCAGGGTCTTATTGTAGACAACAATATTCAGGGTTGAATTACATCATTCAAACACTTCTTTTTCAGAGGTGTTAATCTATCTTTGATAGTCTCTGTAGACTTATCTATTTGTGAATTAGTTTTTATGACTAACAAAGGCTATTGTGCAGATTCTAGTGGGCAACAATCTGTGGCAAGCTGATCTAGCTTTTCAAGTTCAGTTTTTTATTTATTTTCTGTTAGAAGTCCTTTTGTATGTTTCATCTCGGACGTCTAAGTTTGACTTTGGTCCAAAACTTCCTCATGAAATTTTGTAAAAAGAACGATTCTTTGATGAGTTGGAATGAAACAAAGGATTTTTTTATGTCTCATATGTGTTGATTGTTGAATTTGTGTCTTTACTCCTGTCTCTATATTTATTTCAGCATCTGATATGTTCAGAAAATTACAAAAAAAATTGATTTTTTCAACAAGCTTTTACTTATAAAATAACATCCTAAGCACTTGTAAATAATACTTGTGAATTAGGATATCAGTTTTGATGGCTATAAACCTAGGGTGATATTCTCGTCTATCTTTCTTTAGCCAAGAAGGATTTGAAAAAAAATTAGTGTTGGCCCTCGACCAAGTTTTCAGGAAACATTGATCGCATTTGACCACTTTTGGGACTTCGACAAGCTGGTCGAAGATGGAGCGCCCAGGCAGAGTTGAGATAGTGGGATCTCACTTACTTTGAGGGCTTGTGGACCCAACAAAGGGTTTACTAGGGTTTATGTAATGGGTTAAGGGATGTCGGCCCATACATTTACCATGTTTAGGCCCTTTTGTAAAAGTATATATAGGAAGGAGTGTAATGTAGAAAGTACTAGTAGAAGCTTAGTACAAGTGACTTAAGTTATCTGGTCGGTTGGCTATGTGCATGATATGTTAGTAAGGCTCTATGCTAGCAAGAATTTTTCTCTGTGCCTTGACCTGATTTTGGGAAGGGGGGTGTGGTGCGCAACGCGCAGATCTCTTGTCCTCTGCGGAGTTTGGCTATGTGGCTTTGTGCACAGAGTAGATGAATGTCAGAAGATTGAAGACTAATAAAGAAGAAGAAGAAGTTGGTGGATGTAGCCCCACACTGGGGTGAACCACATATATGATGTGTCTTGATGTGCTTTGTGCGATGTGATTTATGTTGTTTATCTGCTTAGTGCTATTGTTATAATGTATGATGAATGCATTTGATGTTGTTTCTTAGTGCTTAAAGATAAATGAATGCTAGATCTGAGCTAATGCTATGTGCTAAGTGATTGAATGTGCTTAATCTTTATTGTTACTACGCTAATCTGTAATTAGGGTTTACTCTGCGATGTGAATAAGATGCATGAACTGATGTATATTGTTGTATAAGTACTCTGCTAAGTGTTGTAATCATATATCTGTGTCCCATATTGGTTGTAGATACATGAGTCCTGCAACCCCCACTGCCTCTACCTAGGGTGAGACTTCATATGCTTCACAGATGTTTCTGAAAAGGTCGGTAGTTAGGGTTTTTTTGGTGCATTGTTGAAGCGTTGAACCCTGGGTCTGCCCCCTATGCCAACAAATGGTTCCGTTTTCGGGACCTGAAACTGTGATTGTTGGGAACTGAAGAAAAGAGAAATCTCTTTGTGTAGATCTGTTGTTGTAGTGTGCAACATTCTACTTGACTTGTGAAGCTTTGTGCTAAAAAATAAACTCAATCTGAAGAAAAGAGGTAAGATCTTAAAGATTTGTGCTCTGGTAAGGGTAAGATAAGTGGAAATTTTTGCTTCGAAAGTATGAATATAGGTATGTTTGATAGGTTTTTTCCTAGTCTAAAAACTAGGGCATAGTTAGAAGAAAGAGTTGATTTGAATAAATTTGATAGAAATAGAGAAAGATATGTTATTCCTATGCATAGAAAGAATTTTTGGACTAATAAGTGCATGCAAGAACCTAAAAAGAACTTTTGCAGATTGTAGGTCCAGCACTGTGATCCTAGTGCACAATACAAGAGAGGATGGGGATCATTTAAAATAAAGAGAGGATTGACATTGTGTTATAATTGCAGAAGCCTGGGACATCTTGCTATGGAATGCCCTGGTACAAGTCCTATTTGTATTTGTTGTAAAGTTGTTGGTCATGAGGTTGAGAATTGTCCAAGAATGATTTCTAAACTTGAAAAGATGAACATGAAACAAGAAAACTATAAAGAAGGTCAAAAGACTAAGGATATGTTAGAGAATCATAAAGAGAAAGAGTCAAAGACTATGTTAGTACAGTTAAAAGAAGTAATGGATGATCACAGAGACATCAATTTGCCAAACATCCTAAAAGAAAAATAGTGCATAGTTACAAGAATATAAGACTTCGACATAGACTATGTATTGGATGAAGAAACACACATGAATACTATGCCAGAAAGCACTTGGGAAATTTTGGGAAAGCCTGCTATGGTACCTTCATTGGGAAGGATAGTCTTGTTTAAAGGAAATATGATAACCCTATGTGGAAGAGTTACTAATATATATATGATCACTCATGAAACATTAACTGAAGAAGAATTTGAAGTCATTAAATTTGTTGATAATGGCGCCCCTTTTCCACTTTTATTAGGAAAGACCTGGATTGAGAAAGATCAGATCAGAAGGAAAATAGAGGAGGAAGCTACTGAATAGAAAAAGCAAGAGCTAAGGTACCTCATATCCAAAAACATAGAGCAACTAATAGAAGAAAAAGACAATAAGTCGAAGCGACAAAAGGCAAGAAAACTAGCTATCGAGGTTGAAAGAATGCAAAAAGGCTTAAAGAATCTGTCCATGCAAGAAAGAAGTATAGACACCCCGGAAATAGTAAGAGAAGGGACATTAACCTCAGAATCTGTAAGAGAACATCAACAGTGCGAAGCTACCATGCTAAGAGAAGATAAGAATAAGAATAGAAAGAGGAATCCAGAGACTCGGATCATAGGAAAGAAGGCAAGAAAGCTCAGTAACAAGAAATCCAAGTTAGAAAAATTATAGGAAGTTCCAGAAAAGACTTCGCAAGAGGCATATTTGCAGAATCTAAACCTCACCGGAACAACAGAACCACGCAGAATGGGACTTCGCCACAACAAATCTATATGATCGTTGGAGGCACCCCAACCATTAGAATGATGCCCTAGAATGGCTAGAAAAGCATTTATTGATGGAAAGATCGTCGTTGGACCGTTGGGACCACGCCACAACGGACGGATTTGCATTGATGGACGCATTCCTGCTCGTTGGAGGAATTCGTTACGACGATTTCTTATTTAACCCATCAGACATTGCGCCGGGACCACTTTTTGTCACCTGTGAATATCCAAGATAACAAAGAATCGATTGTATATCATTTTGTGATTTCTAGACCTTTCCATCTGTTGGATTACCTCAATTTTTTGTTCACCTACCCAATCTATTTGGTTACAAGTGCAAATTTCGGGTGAAACAAGCGCGCTAGAGAAGTCTGTGGAGGAGATTCTTGTAGACCTCATGGCTGAGAAAGTCATGTCTGTAGGAATATAGGCGTCATTGAATGGTGAACTACAAGCATCCCCCTCGACTAGACGTCATTCTAGACATGCTATTGAGATGTGAAGAAAGCACCACGACGATCTGGCTAACATGAAGCAGATCCTATCGGTCTTGCCAGAGTACATACCACCTTTACCTGGCACAGTTAACCACGATAGTATTCTACGTGACTTTGAGTACATGTTGATCACTGCATACATCCTGAAGGGGATACGTGTAGTTGGACCTTAGTTAGGACATATCCCAGCTCTAAATAACAACAACTTTAACCTCGGAGACATGAAGAACTACACGATGCTCATGTCACATAGGTATTTGACGAAGACGACTGGGAAGAAGCCACACATAGTCTCCCAGCCATGGATTAAGGAGATCTTGCAATCAACAATACTAAACGTGATGAAGATCCCTCACTTTGGCCGACATCAGGAGGTTAACGCTTGTGTTAAACTCCTCTTTTCATTCTACCATGGATGGTATCTGTGGCTCGACAGGTGCGCTATTGTGGATCCAGTGTTGATCCACTTGATTACATGACTGAGCATGCAGGGACCGGACCCTCAGCAATTCTACCCAGGGAAGACTTTAGATCATTCCCTGTCACAACACATAAAGCAGGATTATGGCAATGTAGAAAAGGGAAAGCGAGGCTACAAGGTAGCCTCTATCTAGGATGGTGCAGTGTGCCTCGCTTTCCAACTCAAAGTTGGAAATATCGTCAAAAAGAACTGTCCAATGCGGGTCACTAGATTCGTAGTCGACCTCGCAAGAAAGTGTGTGGAAGGTATGCAAATGAACTAGGCGATTTACCTTGTTAACGAGCTCGAGAAGGAATGTCGTGAAGCACAGGACCAAGGGTATGAATTCCATTTTAGTTTGTTACTGGTATTGATCACATTTGTCGCTTGGCAGATGCTGGAAGGAGTGACATTTCTAGAATTTGAGCCATCAGAGTCATTGGCCGCGAGGTTCTCCACCTTGTGGTACATGAATTACATGTCAAAGAAGTGGAATTCGAATGTTGTCTTCCATGCCTACTACCAGCAACTGAAGAGTGATATTGAGGAATTTCCATGAATGACACTGAACACATTGTACCAGTACAGACCACTAGCGAAGTTCCACGCAGATCGACACTTTATGTATATCACTACGTGCAGGAATGAGAGTAAGGAGGAGTTGTAGTCCTATTATAAGCTGACTAATGAATATATGGAGGAGATAACCAAAGAATGGCCAGCAGATTTCCTTGTACCGGTTGATGTTGTAGAACTCTCTGACCCCGACATCATTGGAAGCCCCTTGGTCACTCGGGTCGAGCATGACCGACAGACTAGCGCGAATAAAAGAATAAAAATGAGGAAGTGCAGAACATAAAAACTGATGAGGAGGACAGTGCCTCAAAGGAAACTGGGCCTGACTTGCCCGCAGGAGGAGGAGGATATGAAGTACATCAGGAAGAAGGAGGGGGAAAAGGAGAAAATCAAGGAAAAGGAGAAGTTACACCGCCGAAGGATCCCCCTACCGAGGTCGAAACATCAAAGAAGAGGAAGGTTTATCCACAGAAACCCTCTGCAAGAAAGAAGACATGCGCCACTAAGCTCAATATGAATTCCACGCTCACAGAAGATGACGTCGATCTAATCATCGCAGTCATGGATAATGATTCAGAGGATATCTTGCAGTGTTATGGATCAAAGCAAGAGACATTGTATGAAAGAATAAAGAATGAGCTTAAGGAGATACATCAAGCCATCCATTCGAACCGTGCAATACCTAATGTGCCTTCTTTGTCGAAGATTGCAGAATTGGGGGACGAGCCCACCCAATTACGAAGATTAGCATATGCAACAGAAGCTTGGCTTCAGCAAGTCCAATAAGGAAATGAACATGCAACAAAAGCATTGAATTAATAAAAGGAGGAGGTCTTAGAATGACTTCAATTTGTGCAGACGGAGAAAGATGAAATTTAGGCGATGTTCAAGGAGGACAATGAAAATATACAGAAATAAAAATACCAGTTGCTCGCAGAGCAAACTGCGGTCAAAGAAGGAGTGACTAAAGCACTTCTCTCTATGTCAGGATTGGCACAGGAGAAAGAAGAGTCAGTCTAGATGCAAGTGGGGAAGCTTGCTGAGGCCATTCAACAGCTTCAAGAAAGGATAACAAAGTTAGAGCTCCAAGCAGTACTGAGAACTCTGCAAGAAGTGCGCGATCAGAGGGAGGAAGCCGCCAAGAGAGCAATTGGAAGGATCAATATCCTTGCATTAGAATGTAATAAGTTGAGTGATAGAAGTGTGCAGACCTATGAATGCCTCGAAGAAGACTTGGAGCTGAGGAAAGTGGAAGCATGGCTCCAGAAGGCATAGCAACATGCATCCACCGTGCAAGCACAGATGAAGCTACTCACTGCAGTTGAGCGAATGAAGAGATCACAAGAGAAGTGTGCAATCCAAAAACAGATTACTACTATCCAGAGAAGAGTCATGAAAGTTACACAAAGACTACAGCCGGTGTAGGACGAAGCATGCATGATTTTTGAAGAGATTGAAGGCCAAGGCTCGCAGCTATACCAACTGGTTACAATAGTGGAATAGCACTTGGAAGGGCCTATTATAGAGAAAGTGATTCAGGAGTTCACCAAGAAAGAGGCTCTAGCGAAGAAGCAAGTCAAGGATCTTGAGCTAAGCCCGAGGCCTTTGAAGCGATGTTGCCTAGATCTGAGTGACTCAGGACGAGTCATAGGTGAGTGTTGGGGGCATGTTGGCCCTCGACCAAGTTTTGAGGAACCATTGGTCGTTTTTGACCACTTTTGGGACTTCAATAGGTTGGTCGAAGATGGAATGCCCAGGCGGAGTTGAGATCGCGGGATCTCACTTATTTTGTAGGCTTGTGGGCCTGGCAAAGGGTTTACTAGGGTTTATGTAATGGGTTAAGGGATGTCGGTCCATGGGTTTACCATGTTTAGGCATTTTTGTAAAATTATATATAGGAAGGAATGTAATGTAGAAAGTACTAGTAGAGCCTTAGTGCAAGCGATGTAAGTGATCTAGTTGGTTGGCTATGTGCATGATATGTTAGTAAGGCTCTATGCTAGTAAGGAGTTGGCTCTGTGCCTTGACCTGATTTTGGGAAGGAGGATCTAGCGCGTAGTGCGCAGATATCCTATCCTCTGTGGAGTTTGGATCTGTGGCTTTGTGCACAGGAGCAGATGAATGTAAGAATATTGAATACTAATAAAGAAGAAGAGGAAGTTGGTGGGTGTAGCCCCACACTAGGGTGAACCACGTATATCCTGTGTCTTGATGTGCTTTGTGTGATGTGATTTATGTTGTTTATCTGCTTAGTGTTGTTTTTATAACATATGATGAATGCATCTGATGTTGTTTCTTAGTGCTTAAAGATAAATGAATTCTAGATATGAGTTAATGATATGTGATAAGTGATTGGATGTTCTTGATCTTTATTGTTATTGTGCTAATCTGTAATTAGGGTTTACTCTGCGATGTGAATGAGATGCATGAACTGATGTATATTGTTGTCTAAGTGCTCTGCTAAGTGTTTTAATCACATATATGTGTCTCAGCTTGGTTGTAGACACCTAAGTCCTACAACCCCCCTGCCTCTACCTTGGGTGAGACTTCATCTGCTTCGCAGTTGTTGCTGAAAGGGTCGATAGTTAGGGTTTTGTTGGTGCATTGAACCCTGGGTCTGCCCCTGTGCCAACATTGAGTAAGATCATTTCATATATTTTCCTCAACATGTGGCAGGTGGCAGTTGATGTGAAGCCATGCGGTGATCCAACTGTCAATCCCATGAAACCATGGTAAGAAGTGGAAAACTGGTTAAGTGTTGGGACCTCTCGCACTGACTTATGAAAAGAAAGTTACAAGATTATGAGTCTGCGAGTCCACGTAGATGGAAAAATGGTTAAGTGTTGAGACTTCTCAGACAGACTTATGAAATGAAGGTTACAATACTATGATTCCATTAGTCTGTGAGTCCGCATAGATGAAAAAATGGTTAAGTGTTGGGACTTCTCAGACGGACTTATGAAATGAAGGTAACAAGATTATGAGTCTGCGTAGATGGAAAAATGGTTAAGTGTTGAGACTTCTTGGATGGACTTATGAAAGGATGGTTACAATATTATGAGTCTATGAGTCTGCGTAGATGGAAAAATGGTTAAGTGTTGAGATTTCTCAAATGAACTTATGAAAGGAAGGTTACAATATTATGAGTTTGTGAGTCCACATAGATGGAAAAATGGTTAAGTGTTGAGACTTCTTGGATGGACTTATGAAAGGAACGTTACAAGATTATGAGTTTGTGAGTCCGCATAGATGAAAAAATGGTTAAGTGTTGATGGCGGGTTCATGGAAGGGTTTTGAACAGAAGAGTCTAGATATCCACCCAGAAAATTGATCTGGGCAGTCAATTTCACAAGAAATCAGAAGAAAGAATTGTGATGCATTATTGGAACAGAGTTATGCATAATTTTCATGAATTTGTTAAATTATTTAGTCTAAAAAATCTTGTTGCCTGCACATTTTGCAGATTTAACATAATTTAGATCGAAACATGATCAGCACAAAGATCAACAGAATGAAAAATACACAGAGGACTTATAGCCATGAAGAGGAAGTCAGGGGGTTGTATGTCAGTTTGAGTAATGAAGGTACGAATTCTAATGGGCATGGAGAAGGAAAGGTGGAAAGAACGAACTTAGTAGAAACCATAAAAAGTATACAAAAGGATGTCCAGAGTTATAAATTTGATAATGAGAGTCTTATGAAATCCAAGAAGCAATAAGAAGGCTTCAACATCAATTTAACACGGATCTTGGACATAATAGAGAAGAATATGGGTAAGGAGACTGATTCAAGAAAATCAATGAGTCACAGATCTCATGATGAGAGGAGAAGAATAAGAAGTGTTGGCAGGCATCACCATCACTTCCCAAGGAATTCAACTAGGAGAGTACAGAATAGTTCAATCTCATCCCTTGTCAGGAAGCATAATAGGAGGCTTGGAATAGATGAGCTACATGGAGAGATGAATAAGATCAAGCCTCCTAATTTTGATGGTGAACACAAGAAGTATGAGGATGCATATTCCTGGCTATTGGGAATGAGGAAGTACTTCCAGTTATATAACTACTCCTCACAAGCAGAAGGAAGAATTTTCATCTATCAGCTCAAAGGAAAAACATCAATGTGGTGGGACCAATTTGTGCAGGTGTAACACATTGATGAGAAGAAGGTTACTTGAAGGGAATTCAAGAGGTATTTTCAAAAGAAATACTTGACCAAACGATACTATGAATATAAGAAAATGAAGGATTTATTTGAACTCAAGCTTGGGAGTATGACCATAGATGAGTATGAAAGAAGGTTTTTATAGCTGCTAAAATATGTTTATATCATCAAGGATAAACATGTTAAGATTCAGAGGTATCTGAGTGGGCTGCCATCTTTTATCAGTGATAAGATACAGTATGATGATCCCAAGACACTAAAGGAAACTATAAGGAGAGCTAAATACATTTATGATCAGCATAAAGGAAGACCAAATTTCCAAAGGGCGTGGGGAGACAAAAATAAAAGTAATATGAACCAAAGGAATAAGGGGATCAAGCCTCAATTATTCAGAAATAATTCTCAGGGACAAATAGCCTCTAAAGAACCCAAAATGACATAGGAAATAGGGAAAAGACCAAGGAAACCACCTATTCAATGTTGGGTTTGTGGAGGAGATCATGTGTTGAGATATTTCCCTCACAGGGGTGAAAAATTGAGGACTACTTGCAATGTACATCAAGATGAAACAGTGGAAGACATGGGTAGAAATGTGCCAAGGACCTATGCAGCTCTAGATAACAAACAAGCTGATTTTCAGTCACATATGATTGAAGTGGAAGGTAATATCAACAACCAACCCATTGTTATTTTAATTGATTCAAGAGCTAGTCATAATTATTTAGATCCTGAGATGGTGGAAATATTTCAATTGCCAAGAAGAAAGCTTGGTAAACCTTGGTTAGTGAAGCTAGATACAGGAGCTAAAAGGAAGATTAGTGAGATGGTTAAGGCATGCTCAATAGACATGAATGGATTAAGCACAAGAGTAGATTTGAATATCATACCTTTGGGCTCATATGATTGCATCGTTGGTATGGATTGGTTGGACAAGCATCACACTATCCTAGATTGTTATAATAAGACCTTTACTTGCTTGGATGAGGAAGGAAACATGAGGAAAGTTCAGGGAATTCTCAGGGAAGTAACCATCAAATAATTTTTAGCCTTGAAGTTGAAGAGAAGCTTCATAAAAGGGTTTCAAATACTTGCAGTACATATGGAAGAAACATCTAAAGACAAAGTACCAAGTATTGAAGATTATGCAGTCCTATAGGAGTTTGAAGATGTATTTAAAGAAATACCGAGATTTACACCCAAGAGAGATATTGATTTCTCTATAAATTTTATGCCTGGAGCAGCCCTAGTATCAAATACTCCTTACATAATGAGCACACCATAACTAAAGGAATTTTAAATGTTTCTTAAGGAGATTTTGAAGAAGGGGTATATACGCCCAAGTGTGTCACCTTGGGGTGCCCCAGTGTTGTTTGTGAAAAAAAAGGACGGTACCTTGAGGCTTTGCATTGACTTCAGGCAGTTGAACAAGGTAACTGTGAAGAACAAGTATCCCTTGTCAAGGATAGATGACCTCTTTGATCAACTGAAATATGCTAAGATATTCTCCAAGATTGATCTTAGTTCAGGATATCATCACATAATAATTAAAGAATAAGACATCAACAAGACTTCCTTCAAAACAAGGTATGGTCATTATGAGTTCACAGTGGCGCCATTTGGGTTATCAAATGCACTAATTGTCTTCATGTATTTAATGAATGGTATTTTTAGGGATTATTTAGATACGTTTGTCATTGTTTTTATGGATGACATTATTATATATTCTAAGTTTGAGGAAGATCATGAGAAACACTTGAGGATGGTATTACAGGTATTGAGGGAGCATCAATTGTATTCTAAAAGGAGCAAGTTCTCATTCTACCATAGGAAAATTCATTATTTGGGCCATATCATTTCATAGGAAGGAATAACAGTGGACCTGGAAAAGATAAAGGCCATTGAGGGGTGGCCAACACTAAGGAATGTCTCTGAGGTGAGATCATTCATGGGTCTTGCAGGTTACGACAGAAGATTCATTGAAGGATTCTCAAAGATTGCACCACAGCCAATCAATTTCTTGCAAAAGAAGGTTGTGAAGTTTGGGTGTGTTGGCAATTTCAGTTAACAGAAAGAAAATCAGTGTATACTTGTCATTGATGGAAAGTACAGTTGTGGTTGTTGATGGCAAGTACAGTTGTCGTTGCACTGATGACAATAGCAATATGAATAGCCGCGCTGTTACACATTATTTTCGTCATCCTTATGATCGTTAATGATGTAAACCTATCTATTGCCTTTAGAGGGGTCACAGTGGCCTGAGTTCCTGAAGAGAGAAGGAAGAAGAACTTTTCCTGAGAAAAGAAGTTGCATTTTCCTA
>ML783010.1:16696-34591 GCA_009831015.1 Picea engelmannii
TGACGACAATGGGGTAAGAAATTCAATTAATTTATTAAAATTCAATTTATATTGGGGGATTAAAATTTTAAAAGGGAAATGATTGTTTTATCTACATATGCTAATTAAATTTTATTAATTAAAAAGAAAAAGGGGGAAAAGGTAGTTTTTCTACACTTGCTAATTTGAGTTTGAGTTAAAAGGGGAAAAAGGGAAACAGGGAAACTTAAAAGAAATAAGAAACTAAGGGGAAAAGGGGGAAACATAAAGAAAAAGGGAAACGTAAGGAAAAAGATGAATGTCTAACTTAGTAAGGAATCTTTCCTTTAAGAACTTTCTAATTATGAACTCAACTAGGAATTTAGTAAAGGCGTAAGTCATTTAAAATATGTAAGGGAATATTGGGACACCAATGAGCGTATTTAGGAATGCTTTTAGGTGGGTGAGGAAAATAAGAATAATTGAATAATTAATGAAATTAATTTCTGGTGCAACTAGGGGATGGGTGATATGTGTACATGGGAGGTTTTTTCTGATTAAAATAATGAAAAATAAATTAAATGAGAACTTGGGAAAGAAATCACTTAAAAACTCTATAAAAAGGGTGGAGGAGGAGGAGTATGGATCTGATCTTCACGCGTAACGTTACGCTACTGAATTTTTGTCTTGACTGACTTATCTTGTGGGAGTTGGGATACCCAGCTCGGGTAATGAGTGGTAACTCGACCTTGCGAGGCGAGCTGGGTGATATTTGTTCTTTGGTTTAGTGTGTGTGGCCCCTTTGTGGATCGGGGGGCTCAGGGGGAAGATGAGTACCCCTAGCGTTGGTTGGGAGGTACCAGTGAGGTCACATCAGAAGGAAAGCGGAAGCTAGGCAGAGCGCACGTGAGACAAAAACTATTGAGCAATTACGTTGGGCTAAGGTACGTCGGTTTAATTGTTAGTCTCAATCGATTTAAATTTACTCATGTTTGATCTTTGTGCTAGTTTAAGATTTCATTTCCATGTGCTGGCTTGCACCCTCTTTCCTCTGGTATTGCAACCCCCTTGCTTGTTGTTTTCTGATGGATTTCCTTTGGCGAACCCAACTTCTGCTTTCAGTACCTTATCTGTGTGGGATTTAATGATTATTATGAAGAGTTTGTGCTTTGTCTTCTGCCCTTATCCCTAGGTCATAATTCCATGCTCGAGCAGTCGGCTAGGAGTCGAATCGACGGTCGTCACTTCGGTGTTTATAGACCTATATATTCTAATGCTCTGCTTTTCTGTGCATGGATGATGAGTGAAAGATAATTTTTTTCCCATTTGTCTACCCCCTTACTCATCTCTGCATTGATTGATTCTTGGATGAATGATTTTCCTTGCACCACCTTGCGTTTGAGTATCTATGTGTATTGTTTATCCTTTCTTTCTGCGAACAACTTAATACTCCTTGCATTTTTAATATCACCCTTGCATTTTTGGATGACATTTTATTCTTTGTGATTTTCATGACAGTTCCCAGCTCTTTGATTGATAAAATATTAGCGTTATTAATATGTGAATGACAACGTTTGATTTATATATTGACTGCATTTTTAATTTTTGAATGCGATTGAATCTCTTATACACATTGACTTTTATGTTTTGGGTGACTGTGTTTTGAATCCTTATCACACAGTCCTGCATTTATTTTGGGATCACATATTGACAGTTTTTATTACAGTCTTGGTCTGTGTTTTAACTATACACTCATGTTTTTACAGTCATGCATACATCTCATTCTTCTCTGCGTTTTGGACCAATATTGATTGCGTTATATCTCCCTAATTTAAAAAAAAAAAAAAAAAAACTTTGACACAGTGAATTCCTAGTGATATCGAGACCATGATTTTTGTATTATATACAAAGAGGTTTTTCATAACCTTTAGACAATGTTTTTACAGTGCAATGGTGGTGTGTTTATTGCATGTATTGTAGTGGTATTTACTGTGTAAAAAGGGCAACGATTTTGCTGTGCAAACAGAGTGTAAATGGGTAGCATAATTACTATGTATGGGAGTGTAAATGGGAAGCGTAATTACTGTGTAAGGGATTGTAATGGGTAGCATATATTCTGTGTAAATGGGTAGCGTTTGTATTCACTGTGTCTTGGGTAGCGATATTGTTGTAGCATATTATTCCCACGTTGTGGATGTTGTTGATAGAGGATAGCATGCACAACAAAGTCATTTTTAGTTATGTTGTATAATATAGCTTGATAGACATCGTTATAATCTAAACAGATTTGAATAGTTTGGTCAACGATGAATATGTAATATGACTTCGAATTTATTAATATGTGTACTAATAGCGATTTTATATATATACATATTGATTGCGAATGTAACAATAATGAAGGAGAACTGTGGTACCTCTGCGAATTTCCTTTTTATTAGACCTCAAAATGGTTGTTAGATGGCAATAACAATAGTTTAATCAAGAAACTTACCCTTAGATTATCATAGAATTTACCTCTGCAAAATTTGGTTCGCAGAGATCATTTTGGTAGAGCTTCAAATTTCGCTTTTAAAAATGTATTTACCCAGCGATTTTATTTATTATTTGGACAATACGCTCCCCAACGAATTTACTAGTTGATACTTGCATTTTTAATGGCAGTGATTCCCCCTTGATTTATTGACAACGTTTTTAATTAATATGCACACAGTAAATATTTGACAACAAAATTTTAATATGTATGACAACAATTTTATAAGAAGGGTGACTGACGTGCATGACAGGGTGGCAAATTCCTTCTTTATAGATAATGTTTTGTATTGAAGGGCAGAAAATTATGGTTGAGTGTGACTGCTTGAATGATGACAGTGTTCACATTTCTAGACAGTGAATTTACACAACATTGATCGACAACAAAAGTATTGTTTGCTCATTTAATTATTGTTATCAATAAATGATATCCTTATTGCTATTTACACCTTAACAATATTGATAGTTATGCAACAATCTCACTTTTAATTAATACTTGTGTTATTATTCAACTGGATTATATATCTGTGTTTGTCATGGACAACTATTCTTATAAATGTTGGACAACGCTATCACTTTTACAGACAACAATATAAATGCTACAACCATCTATTAATAGAGGGATATTCTATAGTAGATTGCGTTTTCATCCAGTATAATAGACAATATATTTTTATGATAGACAACATTTAGAGTAATCAGTAAAGTAAATTGATTAATCACCATTTCCAATGAAGTAATCGTATTTCCCAAATGTTTGTTTTATTTCAAATTTTGAAATTCCCAATGATCTAAAATTGAATATTTACAATTAACAATGCAAGTTTAAATTACTTGATTTAATACAATGCAAACTATTTGACGCTTCTATTATTTATTTTATTATATCTTCTTTTGCAATTAAAAATTCGAAGGGATTCATCAATTATAATAAAGTAGTGGAAGGGTATAGTTACAATGAAATAGTTGTCACATTGGAATGAATTTAACGATATCTTTGGTTTAGAATTACACATCGTAGATTCTGTCAATACCTTTAATCCTTCTATTCAGATATGTTGTTTTCCAATTTATGTTCAATGGATCATGTTAACTCGACTTTCAGTTTCTCTTTTTAATGAAATTCTTGGATTCGATTTCATGACAAATCTAATTCATTAGGAATAAATCTCTACTTTAAGTTGTAATCATGGCTACTTTAAGTTGTAATAAATTTCTCTAAAAAGATAGTGATCTTATTATATTCTTATATTCAGTTCCATAGATAGCGATTTTATTATCTTTGTTTTAGTTTAAAAGATCTGTGTTCCCGTAGATAGTGGTTTTGTTTTATAGATTCTATCTGTAATCCATAGATAGCAACTTTATTAATTTTTATTCTATATTCAAGTTTGACAGTTAGTTTGGTCTCCTAGCGCGTTGAAATTTCCTTGGCATATTATTCTAGATAAGTTTATTATGCCTTGGGCACTGTCACACCTACCGCTTTTTGACAACCTGACTCCTGAGGAGGGGATCATTATGCACCTTGTTTGATAGCAGCGAATGCTAACCTAGCTAGAGTCATGTGTTTTTCGTTGTGGGTGTAGTGTTCGTCGTAGTTGATGTTGGTACTTGTGTTGTAACGTTGGTTCATGTATGTTCCTCGCTCACCGCGAGGTTCAAGTTACCGGTGTCATTTGATGTTGGTTGCGTCTGGGTGATCTTGATGTTGTCCCTTATCTCAATCATTTTTTTTTGTCTAATTTTTTTCACGTGTTTTCCCAGTCTCACGAGGTGCTAACTATGTTAGGTAATTATGCAGTCGATTTCCTGACTTGCTTGCATGGTGTTCATCATAAAGTGGTGTTGGTTAATTGTTGTCATTGTTGCCTTCCTCCCTGAAAAAAAAAAAAAAAAAAAAATTCACTTGCTTGCATCACATGTAGTCATAACGATGGGTCCGTTACATATGGTATCAAAGTGGGTTCAACCCTGCGACTGTGAATCACCATGCTTTACACTACAGTAAACTCTTGAGTATTAACCTAGTGCTAACTAAAAACTTTAACATGTCCATGTGGTGATCTCGATTAGAGGATGCCATAGAGGTTCACAGCGTGGTGCCATGGAAGGAGGTGTGATGACTCCAGAAGTTCCCGCGCCCTCAGAGTCTAACCCCCAAGGGGAAGAACAATTCCTTGGGTAGGATTCGATTGTTGTAAGTGACGATGATGGCCTGACAAGGTCCTTTCAGGGAATGTCAAAGGCCTTGATCCACTATATGTACAGAGATGAGGCCAGGGCGCATGTACCCCTGAGGGTCCACAACGCACCCAACCAGTACCGTTAGTATTCACTGTGAACTCGAGAAGGTCAACTTCCCGATTTCTTTGGTGCCCCGGACGACGCAGCCACCGAGGCATGGTGGGAGAATATGGCAATGTGCTTTGCGCTTCGTGAATATAATTCCAACACAAAGGTCTGAATGGAGGTCTTCAACTATAGGGGAGCATTCTTCTATGGTGGAAGACTCTCCTATCACTTTTGAACACGGTCGTTGAAGACGTGTCATGGTAACTGTTCGAGGAACGGTTCTGAGTGAGGTATCTTTCTGAGTAATTCATTGAGCATCAGCTCAACAAGTTCAATGCATTGTGATAGGGTGACCGTATGGTGCCCGAGTACGAGGACCATTTTTGGAGTTTCTTCAGTATGCTCCGCACCAAATTACCAAGAAAATTAAGATCAACGAGTTCGTGTTGGGCCTTAATGTTAGAATTCAGATTCTACTTCGAGTGCCAGGAATACTGGACCGAAAAAAGTGTGTTGGATTGTGGGGAGCCACATTACCAGTGTGACTGCCCAAAGGAGAGGATCAGAGCATCTGGATCATCCAGACTAGCTACCGTGGGAGTTTTGGGCAAGGCCCATTGGATTCATGCAGCGGTGAATAACCGCCAGGAAGAACACTAGTCGACTGTGCTCGAGACGTCAGGTACCGTCGCTGACCAGACCCTTAGTATTTTAATAGATCCCAGTTCTATCGAGAGTTTCATTTCTGGTGCAGTGCTAAAAATGATTAAGGTAAAGGCATTCGAATAGGATGAGTTTAGCTTTGTAGATATGGATTCGGGAGCCAACCAGAAGGTTGGAGGGAAAGTTACGGGTTGTACCCTTAACCTGGGAGATTTTGTCACTAGGATCAACCTGTACATCAAGATCTTAGGATCTTATGAGGTCGTGATTGGTATGGACTGGTTGGAATCGCATGAGGCAATACTCAATTGTAAGACAAAATGGTTGAGCTTAGTCAATGATGAGGGATGTAGATGCATGATTGTAGGTCGGAACCAGGGAGTTTCCCTGAGGTTCATCTCTTCCTTGCAGCTACGGAAGAGCATGCGCAAGGGATGTAAGATTTATGTGATTCTTGCGTTAAACGAGAAGGGAGTAGCGGAAGGTCTAGAACACCTTCCTATGGTGAGAGAGTTTGCAGACGTCTTCCCAGAGGATTTACCTGGGATGCCACTGGAGAGGGAATTGGAATTTACCATAGAACTAAAATTGGGGACTGAACCAATAGAAACAATGCCTTATCGGATGTCGACCCTGGAGTTACAGGAGTTAAGAATGCAACTGAAGGAGTTGTTGGACCTGGGACTTATAAGTCCAAGTGTGTCATCGTGGGGTGTGCATGTTATTTTCATATGAAAGAAGGATGGGTTGTGGAGACTCTCCATTGACTACCGTCAATTGAACAAGGAAACAATCAAGAATCAGTATCTATTGCCAAGGATTGATGATCTGTTTGATCAGATGAAGGGTGTGACGATGTTTTCAAAGATCGACTTGAGATCAGGCTATCACCAGTTACGGATCAAGGAGGATGATGTCCCTAAGACTGCATTTAAGACGAGGTTTGGACATTACAAATTTACTATTTTACCTTTGGACTAACAAACGCCCCTGGGTATTTATGATATTGATGAATGAGGTGTTCTGTGAATACTTGGACAAGTTCATCCCAGTATTCATTGACTATATTTTGATTTACTCTCGGACGATAGAGGAGCACTTACGCTTGGTACTACAGTGTCTGCAAGAGAACAAATTGTATGGGAAATTGTCTAAATGCTCGTTTTATCAATCAAAGATTCACTACTTAGGGCATGTCATCTCCGACGAAGTTATCGCCATGGATACTACAAAGGTCGAGGCTATTATGGAATGGCCTGCATCGACGAATTTCCCAGAAGTGCGTAGCTTCATGGGTTTAGCAGGATACTATCGATGGTTCATCGAGGGATTTTCGAAGATAGCAAATCCAATCATGGAATTGTAGAAGAAGAACAAGAAGTTTGTTTGGACCGAGAAATGCGCGGAATCCTTTCGGAGGCTCAAAGAGCTATTGAAAACAACACCATACTAAAGGTCCCTAACATGGACGCAGACTTCTTGGTATGCACTAACACACCTAAGGAAGTCTTAGGCGGAGTCTTGATGCAAGACAGTCGAGTGATCACTTACATCTCGAAGAAGTTGAGAAGGCATGAGCAAAACTATGCGACGCATGATTTGGAGTTGTTAGCCATTGTATATTCCTTGAAGGTTTGGACACACTACCTTATTGGACAAAAATTTGAACTAAAAACAGACCACTGTGGACTACAACACATATTTACGCAGAGTGACCTGAACACGCGACAACGATGTTGGTCGGAATTGATTAGCGAGTAAGACATCGAGATTACTTACATAAATGGGAAAATGAACAGAGTGGTTGATGTATTGAGTCAGATACCGTGCATATTTTTGGTGATGCCTCTTCAAACGAATCTACGTGAAACTATTCTAACTTTACAGCGCGATGATGACTGGTACAAAGAGGTTAAGGATTTTATCAAACAAAATACAATGATGGTACCAATATTTGAAGGATTTACGTTTGACGACGATGGATTATTGATATTTAAAAATCGAATTCATGTACCATCGAATGATGAGTTGAGGAGTTTGATCCTAAACAAGGCTCACAGAGCAGTGTACATGGCTCACTCGGGACTCACGAAGATGAGGGTAGACCTTAAACCCTTATTCTTCTGGAAAGGAATGAAGGCAGACATAGTCAACTATGTGGCCAGATGTCTAAAATGTCAGTAGGTGAAGGTTGAACATAGACATCCAACAGGATTACTACAGCCTCACGCTATTCCAAAATCTAAATGGCAGGTCATTTCGATGGATTTCATTATTGGATTGCCATTGACGGCAAGGAGACACGACTCAATTTTTGTGATAGTTGACACTCTGATGAAGAGTTCTCATTTTATTCATGTGCATACGATGTATCAGGCACCTGACATAGCTAGAGTTTTCATCAGTGAGATTGTTAGGTTGCATGGCATTCCTAAGAGGATTATATTCGATCGAGGATCGGTGTTTATTGGACGATTTTGGACTAGTTTCCAAGAGGCCTTGGGAACCCAACTTAACTGTAGTATTGTGTATCACCCGAAGATAGATGGGCAAACCAAACGAACAAACCAAGTCTTGGAAGACATGTTGCGAATGTACGTGATGGACCAATAGAAGCACTAGGAAGAATTCTTGCCACTGGTAGAATTCACATATAACAACAGTTACCAAAGCACCATTAAGATGGCACCTTTCGAGTTTCTTTATGGGAAACCATGTCGGACACCTTTGATTTGGGATCGGCTTGAGGATAGGTTCCTGGTGGGACCAGAAGCGATCCAAGAAATGGAAGATAAAATGCAAACAATAAGACAAATGATCAAACAAGTGCAGGATTGACAAAATATTTATGTTGATGCGCACCATGTCGACCGTAGTTACGAAGTTGGCGATCAGGTTTTCTTGCGGGTAAAACTGCATAAGAGTTTGATCAAGTTTGGAAAGGGTGTTAAACTCTCTCTTAGGTTCGTGGAACCTTTCGATATTGTGGAGAAGAAGGGGCTCATGGCCTATCGACTACCCTTTCCTAATTCTTTGATAGCCTTTCCTAATTCTTTGAGGGGTATGCACGATGTTTTTCACGTATCAGTTTTGAGACATTAAATTAGTGATCCTACACATGTTATTGACATTTGTTCCTTGCAAGTATCTGACATGGGTGCGCTCATGGCTGAGCCAATCCACATCCTAGATCATCGCATTCGACAACTACGATGTCGAACAGTAGATCAGGTCAAGGTCAAGTGGGACAACTATAGTCCACACTCGGCGACCTGGGAAGATGCATATGATATGCGTCGATAGTTTCCTTTTTGTTTGATAGATAGACTTATGATACTGTGATAAACATTATTTCGGCACTTATATACTGTGAAAATTCGGGACGAAGCTTAGACCAAGAGGGTTTGTATGTAACATCAAGCTCTTGTGCGCACTGAGCGAGCTGATTCTTTGAGGACACTTTCTTGCAAGTGATCCAGATTATTATACTATTGGTCGTTTGATTATGATTATGAGACATTTTGGATATGATGATATGTTATTTTGTGTGTTTACATAGACATGTGCTATTGACTGGGTTCTCCTGAGTGTGCAGGAATTTGGACATTGAGGATGCAGAGGCATCGATGAAACCCCTTGGAATCCAGATCGAGTTAGGGAGTGGACTGTTGGGTTGAATTTTGTTGATATGACATATGCACTTATTATTAGATGTTATGATGATTGATTAATATTGTTGACATGATTCGTTGATGATGCAGGCTGACGATAGCTTGCTAAACAGACTCACATGTGGAGTAAAGGGGTCACACATGACAACCAAAGACTTGAGGGAAAGGTGTGGACAGAAGCCTTGCCACAGCCTACTAGCACTCTCGTTGTGGCTCGAACTGTAGGTTAACGATTACCTAGTTCGATAAGACCCACGATGTCGTGAGGGAAGACTACGAAAATCGTTCACGATGACTCTAAGGGGCGTGCAATAAGGCAGGGACCTTATTCCTTAGAGACCCTTAGTCTCCCACAAGATCACCTAGAGGAGTATTGACTCCAGGGTTTTTTTTATTTTTACCAAGTCATTCAAGAGGCGAGTGGCACCCTTGGAGCACATAGTGCATCCTGAAGGGCACATCGTGTAAGGAAAACAAAAAGAGGAGAGTGGCACCCTTGGAGAATGTAGTGTGTCCTGAAGGACACGTCGCGCAAGGAAAACAGAAAGAGGCAAGTGGCACTCTTGGGGCACGTAGTGCGTCCTGAAGGGCACGTCGCGCAAGGAAAACGAAAAGAGGCAAGGGAGCACCTAGTGTGTCCTGAAGGGCACGTCACATTTTTAACTGGTAAGTGAATAAACCTAGACAACCTTAGAACGAATGATGTGAAAAGTAAGATTTAAAAACATTTTTCCCTAATAAAAATGTCTCCCAGCCTAATGAAATTAAAATCTAGGTCTAAGTGACACTTGTGGTAAAAAATAATAATCATAATTAAACATGTGACGAGAAGGGGGTAAGAAATTCAATTAATTTATTAAAATTCAAATTATACTGGGGGATTAAAGTTTTAAAAGGGAAATGATTGTTTTATCTACATATGCTAATTAAATTTTATGAATTAAAAAGAAAAAGGGGAAAAATGTGGTTTTTCTACACTTGCTAATTTGAGTTTTAGTTAAAAAGGGAAAAAAGGAAACTTAAAAGAAATAGGAAACTAAGGGGAAAAGGGGGAAACATAAATAAAAAGGGAAACATAAGGAAAAAACTGAATGTCTAACTTAGTAAGGAATCTTTCCTTTAAGAACTTTCTAATTATGAACTCAACTAGGAATTTAGTAATATTAGGACACCAAGGAGTGTTTTTAGGAATTCTTTTAGGTGGGTGAGGAAAATAGGAATAATTAAATAATTAATGAAATTAATTTCTGGTGCAACTAGGGGGATGGGTGGAATGTGTATAGGGGAGGATTTTTCTGATTAAAATAATGAAAAAGAAATTAAATGATAACTTCGGAAAGAAATCACTTAAAAACTCTATAAAAAGGGTGGAGGAGGAGGAGTATGGATTTGATATTCATGCATAACGTTACACTGCTGAATTTTTGTCTTGACTGACTTATCTTGTGGGAGTTGGGATACCCAGCTCGGGTAACAAGTGGTAACTCGACCTTGCGAGGCGAGCTGGGTGCTAGTTGTTCTTTGGTTTAGTGTGCGTGGACCCTTTATGGCTCGGGGGGCTCAGGGGGGAGAAGAGTACCCCTAGCATTGGCTGAGAGGTATCGGTGAGGTCACATTGGTCAGCAAGAGGAAGATGAAAGGAGCACGTGCGGGACAAAAAATACTGAGCAAACGTGTTAGGCTAAGGTATGTCGGTTTAATTATTACTTGCAATGAATTTAAATTTACTCATGTTTGTTATCTGTGCTAGTTTAATATTTCATTTCCATGTGTTGGCTTACACCCGCTTTCCTCCGGTATTGTAACCCCCTTGCTTGTTGTTTTCTGAATGATTTCCTTTGGTGAACCCAACTTCTATTTTCAGTAACTTATCTATGTGAGATTTAATGATTATTATGAAGAGTTTTTTCTTTGTCTTCCGCCCTTATCCCTAGGTCATCAGTCCATGCCTGAGTAGTCAACCAAGAGCCAAATCGACGGTCGTCACTTCGGTGTTTATAGACCTATAGATTCTAATGCTTTTCTTTTCTATGCATGGATGATGAGAAAAAGATAATTTTTTTCCGAGTTGTCTACCCCCTTACTCATCTTTGCGTTGATTGATTCTTGGCTAAATGATTTTCCTTGCACCACCTTGCATTTGAGTATCTCTACGTATTGTGTATCCTTTCTTTCTGCTAACAACTTAATACTCCTTGTGTTTTTAATATCACCCCTGCGTTTTTGGATGGAATTTATTCTTTGTGATTTTCATGACAGTTCCCAGCTCTTTGATTGATAAAATATCAATTTTATTAATATGTGAATGACGACGTTTGATTTAAAATATTGACTGCATTTTTAATTATTGAATGCAATTGAATCTCTTATACATAGCGACTTTTATGTTTTTGGCGACTGCATTTTGAATCCTTATCACACAGTCCTGTGTTTGTTTTGGGATCACATATTGATTGCATTTATTACAGTCTTGGTATGTGTTTTACCTATACATCCACGTTTTTACAGTTATGCATACATCTCATTTTGCTCTGCATTTTGGACCAATATTGACTGCGTTATATCTCCCTAATTAAAAAAAAAAAAAATGACTTTGACACAGCGAATTCCTGGTGATATCAAGACCACGATTTTTGTATTACTGACACAGAGGTTTTTCATAACCTTTAGACAACTTTTTTACAGTGAAATGGTGGTTTGTTTACTGCGTGTATTGTAGTGGTATTTACTGTGTAAAAAGGGCAGCAATTTTGCTATGCAAACGGAGTGTAAATGGGTAGCATAATTACTGTGTAAGGGAGTGTAAATGGGAAGCGTAATTACTGCGTAAGGGATTGTAATGGGTAGCATATATTATGTGTAAATGGGTAGCGTTTGTATTCATTGCGTCTTGGGTAGAGATATTGGTGTAGCATATTATTCATGTGTTGTGGATGTTGTTGATAGCGGATGGCATGCACAAAAATGTCATTTTTAGTTTTGTTGTATAATATAACTTGATAGACAACGTTATAATCTAAACAGATTCGAATAGTTTGGTCAACGATGAATATGTACTATGACTTCAAATTTATTAATATGCGTACTAATAGTATATATATATATATATATATATTGATTGTGAATGTAACAATAATGAAGGCGAATTGTGGTACCTCTGCGAATTTCCTTTTTATTATACCTCGAAATGGTTGTTTGATGGTGATAACAATAGGTTAATCAAGAGACTTACCCTTAGATCATCATAGAACTTACCTCTGCAATTTTGTTGGGAAGAGATCATTTTTGCAGAGCTTCAAATTTTGCTTTTAAAACCGTATTTACCTAGCAATTTTATTTATTATTTGGACAACACACTCCCCAATGAATTTACTGGTTGATACCTGCGTTTTTAATGGAAACGATTCCCCCTTGATTTATTGACAACGTTTTCAATTAATAGGCAGAGAGTAAATATTTGACAACAAACTTTTAATATGTATGACAACAATTTTATAAAAAGGGTGACTAACGTGCATGATCGGGTGGCGAATTCCTTCTTTATAGATAGTGTTTTGTATTGAAGGACAGAAAATTATGGCTGAGTGTGATTGCTTGAATGATGACAGTGTTCACATTTATAGACAATGAATATACACAACATTGTTCGACAACGAATGTATTGTTTTCTTGTTTAATTATTGTTGTGAGTAAACAATATCCTTCTTGCTATTTACACCTTAACAATATTGATAGTTATGCAACAATCTCACTTTTAATTAATACATGCGTTATTATTCAACTGGATTATATATCTGCATTTTCCATGGACAACTATTCTTATAAATGTTGGACAACGCTATCACTTTTATAGACAACAAGATAAATGATGCAGCCATCTATTAATAGACAAAGATTCTACAGTAGACTATGTTTTCATCCAGTATAGTAGACAACAGATTTTTATGATAGACAACATTCAGAGTAATCAGTAAAGTAAATTTATTAATCACCATTTCCACTGAAGTAATCGTATTTCCTAAATGTTTGTTTTATTTCAAAATTTTCAATTCCCAATGATCTAAAATTGAAGATTTACAATTAACAATGCAAGTTTAAATTACTCGATTTAATGCAATGCAAACTATTTTACGCTTCTATTATTTATTTTATTATTTCTTTTGCAATTAAAAATTCGAAGGGATTCATCAATTATAATAAAGTAGTGGAATGGTATAGTTACAATGAAATAGTTGTCACATTGGAATGAAGTTAATGATATCTTTGGTTTAGAATTACACATCGTAGATTCTGTCAATGCCTTTAATCCTTCTATTCAAATATGGTGTTTTCCAATTTATGTTCAATGGATCGTGTTAACTCGACTTTCAATTTCTCTTTTTAATGAAATTCTTGGATTGGAGTTCATGACAAATCTAATTCATTTGGAATAAATTTCTACTTTAAGTTGTAATCATGGCTACTTTAAGTTGTAATAAATTTCTCTTAAAAGATAGCGATCTTATTATATTCTTATCTTACATTACTTAGCAATGTAATGTAAGTAACCTTAGTAACTTACATTACACATCTCATCCATACTAGGTTGTAGAGTGCACCTTACTTCTCTCGATGTAATAAGGGATCAATGAATGACATAGACAATTGAAGTATGGCATTATAAACCATATTAATCACTTAATTTACAATGCTAACAATGATGTTGTTTTATTTTAATATTAATTATGACATTATTTACGACTTCTTATATATAATATTAAGACATGTATGTATGGAATATTTTATAAAAAAGTAAGTTGTTTAAAAAGGAACATGCAAAAAGACTTAATATCCCTAGCAACTCATTGTCCAAGGTAGAAAAATTTTCCATATAGGTTATAGAAATAACTAAACTCTCACCTTAAAGGCAACATACACAATACCAATAACATAATAAGATGACGAGCATGCCAATGTAAAACATCACATTAGGCAACAATACAACATCGAGTTGGGCATGCGGAAACAATATTTATCCTTGGGGGTTGGCCCCTGAACTTCAATAAGAGGTTATAAATCCATCAATAATTATTCCTATCCATCATTCTCCCCTTATGTAGGTTCGATGATCCAAAATGAATCATTGTATAATGATTTTTCATCTATTTTGGTACTTCTAGGTGGAAAAAATTGACTTATTGGCTTATATGACCCATTTTAGGGGTAGGTCGAACCACTTTGGTGATTTGGTGCCCAAGAAATTTTGGATAACTATTTGAGGCCTTAAATGGCCAATTTGGAGTAAAATATTTAGGAATAAAGTTCCCATCCTCTCAACATCATTCTAGACATCAACAACTTTCCAATGGTATAATAATCACCTTAGTAAAAGTTCATATGTAGAAGATATGCCTCCCACAAGTTTACCTATATTGTTGACCAACATGATACTGAGTATATGTTGCATTGACTTACATTACTCATGCATATGAAACTAGTCATATGTGGTCATTCAATAAAATTATAGAGCGTCCAAATCCTAAGCCTAATTAGGATCCAAGGCATGCAAAATCCTTAACTCCATTAGGCCATGTTAATTGTTGGGTTTCTAGGATAGGAATGGATGCAAGGGGTTCCATTCTTACTATATTGAGTATTGTTTCATATTAATGTATAACATATGAAGTACAAGATCTTGTATAACATATGAAGTACAAGATCATGTATAACAAGATGAAGTACAAGAAAAATAGGGTTTATGTTTACATGATGACATGATGATGGAAACAAGTGGGTGTGTGAGTCAAATTTGAGTCCATAAACCCTCCCATATTGTTAAGGCATGTGAATAGTCTATCCATGTCAAATTTTAGTGCATACAGAAACAGTTTGAAAAAAATTCAATGTTGGCCCCATTCACAGGTCATTATTGCCCATATCTAGTCCTAGTACAATGTCTTTTCATTGTTCCTTTTAAAATCCGTTTGACAGTACACATGTTCTCACATCTAATACTACAAGGAAATATTTTTATGGTGTTGATTAAACAATGAACTAAAAAAGAGGGATTTTTCATCACAACTATGACACACATACATTGTATATACAATATAGAACCTGAAAGAAAAATGAAGAAAGGTCGATGCAAACTTAAAACTTTTGTTAACCAATTTGTGTACTTTGAAAGAAAAATAGGGTTTATGGTTTACATGACGAATTTATGATGGAAACAAGTGGGTGTGTGAGTCAAATTTGAGTCCAAAAACTCTCCCACATCGTTAAGGCATGTGAATATTCTATCAATGTCAAATTTTAGTGCATACAGAAACAGTTTGAAAAAATTTCTACGTTGGCCCCATTCACAGGTCATTGTTCCCCATGTCTAATAGTAGTACAATGTATTTTTTTTGTTCCTTTTAAAATTTGTTCGACACAAACGTTCCCGCATCTACTACTGCAAGGACATATTTTTATTGTGTTGATTAAACAATGAATGAAAAAAGAGGGATTTTTCATCACAACGAAAAGTTCAATCGAAAGGAGGCCGAGAGTGGATATAATATAGAGTGGGTGTGTGAGTCATATTCGAGTTTGGAAATGCATGTTCTTCTTCCCACATAACTCATGGGCCAAATTCCCATGTTTTCAAATAGTTTCAACGAATATTCTATAGAAATGAAAAACACGTTCATCGAAACTTCATTGATGCAATACTATGACAACAATGATGACATCTACGATCATGATGGTATAAAAATGAATGAGCTTATCTTGGTTTCAAGCATAATTTATCCTCTATTGAATAAGGCCAACCACGTGAAGGTGTAATCTCATATGGCCCCTCCCCTCCCCCTCACATCACTCTCAATTCCCCAATACCTGATCTATAAAATAGAAAATAATCGAAAGCAAGATGGTAAGATTCATGCATAGAAACTACAAAAAAAAAATCAATGAAGGTAAATATTGAAATTATGTGTTTGTAAGTGATATTTTTAGTTTACCACATACTTTATTATATTGGCGACTATTTTTAGGCTTCACATAATAATTAAACAACATGTAACATAGGATATAAAAACGTCACATAAAACTTAAAAACATGTAATTAACCCATGACATAAGTAAACTATTTTAATAGAATAATTCATACAAATTAAAATGTATAGTCACATACCTGATCCAACTCAACATTTGTATAATCATCCTTATTATGTATCTTCTTCTTCATCGAACTCGACATATGTATCGTCATCCAGTTCATAAAAAATGTTGAAAGGATTGACGATATCATCATCGTCATCAATGTCATTTTTGAGCATATTTTCATCAACATCATCATCCAGAACTGCATTGTCTCCTACGCTCGGATCATGATCTTCTTCGTCTTCTTCGTCTATCAACCATGCATGATCTTTCGACTATGTTTGATATGGTGAATCATCTTCTTCTTCGATATCATTTTCTTCCTATACATGAGTATACTTAATTGACCTTCCTCTTGGATCATGTCTAACAACAAATGACCAATCCCTCTCACCTAAAACATTTGAGTAAAATACATATTCACATTGGCTTGTAAAAACATAGCGATCATGTCCTCTTTCAAACATCGTTGTTTTAATCATTAGAAATCCATTGGCATGTTGAATAATAGTTCTTTCCTCATCGTGTTCATGCAGTAGTAACTTATACCATTTGATGTCGAACACAACTATTTTGAAGCAATTAAAGTCACACTCAAGTATATCATTCAAATATCCATAGTATCTATTTTCATATTCTCAGGGATGTCTGTCACTCCTAGAGGAAACATTAGTGACCTGGAATACTACAGCTATCCCACTATCAAAATTTCTCCTGGTTTCATCCAACTGTTTGATGCAAAATTTACGACCATTGCACCACATAGCCTTTTGGTGTTTCAACTGCAATATGCCATATATGTAAAATATGCATTGTCAATTAATAAATTAACATATTTATATAATTTGGAAAGTATCTGAAAAAGACAGTACACGTGTAGTCACATTAATATAATATAAAATAACTGAATAAAATGGGTGAATTTGTTTTCCTGTCCATCTTTCAAACCATATGCTAAACAATTTCCCTTTGCGTAACATTGGCATCTATGTTACAATGAGCTTCTCTAACCAATTCAAATAGTCGTTGCCATGATAAAATGCCGCCATGATGTTGTTTACATCTTTCAATCTATACATTCATCCAATTAAGAGTTTTTGCAATGTATAAATGCAATGCATCCCAATCTTGAGCAACTGAATCAAAAAATCATAATTCACCAATATTAAATATTAGTTATAACCATGGTAAATATTAATAATTTATGAAATAACAGATATTAATATATTAATGAGTATGATCATATACACAAAAATGAAAGTTTATATGTATTAATATAAATCTCCACAATTATTAATATATTACCTCTCATTTTTTCATTCTACCTTTCCCCAACAGGTGCTCATGATCTTCAAATTTTTTGATGGAGTTCACATCCCAAATACGATCCACTTCATGCATAGTTGGCGCTGATAATTTAGGAATATATTGACTAATATACACCATGTATTGATATACCATATATATCTCCACCATAGAACCCCCAGGACGTGCTCTTTGCCTAACCAAAGCCTTCAATGATTTCAAGTGCCTCTCCACCATCCACATTGACCTTGTGTGTACAGGTCCACACATTTCAATCTCCTCAACTTGGTGTATGAGGTAGTGTTCTTGTGCATTGAAAAATGTTGGAGGTATATACTTTTGCATTTCA
>ML783010.1:42251-54253 GCA_009831015.1 Picea engelmannii
TGATGGAAAAATAGAGGTAGTCAACATGATGATTGTTCAGATCATGAGGATGTATAAATCCAAACATCCACACACATGGGATGAGAGCCTTCCTTATGTTCAAAATAGTTACAACATATCCCTCCATAGATATATTAGCCACAACCATTTTCAGGTGTGCTTGGGATTCCATCTATTGGCCCCCATTGATGTAGCTCTTCCCATTGTAGTTGCACAAGAATATTCCTCCCATGCTCAAATCGAGCTTGATCGAGTAGCCAAATTTATTTAACGAATGCAGCACATCCAAGAACAATTTCATGATATTTTGTAAAAATCCAACACCAAGTACAAGCAGCGCCACAATCAACATTGGGTGCCACAAAATTTTCAGGTGGGAGATAAGGTATGGCTGCATTTTTAGAAAGAGTTCCTCACAGGACTCCATCAGAAGCTTTTCCCACTCTGATACGAGCGTTACACCATCACCAAGGTTGTGGGTTAGAATGATTTTGAATTAATTATTCCCCCTTTCCTTGGCTTGCACCCCATATTTAATGTGGAACTGCTTCGACCATATTTTTCACCTCTCCTGAACACTTCAGATGTGGTTGAACACTTGGCCCCTATAGAACTCAATTTTGACTGCATTGAACATGAGGCAATTGATCAGATCATGGACACTAAGATGAAGGGCACCCGCTAGCAGAACATCCAACTCTATTAGGTCATCAAATCAAGGCAGCTTATTCATCAGGGCAAGTGGCTCACCAGGAGTTAGATTCAACAGAAGCTTCCCCGTATAATAGAGGGAATTGATGCAATGGGCACCATTTCTTCCTAAAGGGGGAGGACTGATCTAGGTGGATATTGGTGGCCACCCACCCGTTCCACTAATTTATAATGGTTCCACATCTTGATAGTTTTTCTACATTTTTTTGGGTTCCAAACTTCTAGGTTCGTTTTGAGGCCTTAAACTATGTTTTTTGGCATGACAACATCTGGCACATGGGAAAAGGAAGATGATAGGCCATTCAGAATGTGTACTTCTTGATTATACCTTTATGATGGGATATCGAGTGCCCCAAATGAAGATCGTATGCAAAAGTTACACCCCTTGGAAGTTGACATATCAACTAACCAAATTGGGGCCCACAAACTTTATTATGTTTCATCTTTTGGGGTAAGGGTTTTGGATGTTTAGGGTTTTCTCATTGATGATTTATGTTAAAAGGCCTTTTTGGCCTCTTTGTAGTCAGATTCCTGTGAATGAGTGTAATCAACACATCTCTCTCTTTAGGGATAAGCTACCACCATTCTAGCTAGTTTGTGTATTTTGTATTTTACAGCCTTTTGTAATCCAAACAATTATTAATAGAATCTGATTTTAATTGTGTTACTATGTTTCTTGCAATATCTTTGTGTTTCCTTGTTATATCTCTTCCTTCATTTTTTTCTCAATATAATACAGATCATCCTATGCATTTAGATTAATTGCAGTCTTCATTATGCTTCTATGTTTGTCCTTGTCTCTTGTTTCCAAGCTTGTACATAGGGCTATTGATATCATTATACCATGATCCGGTGCCTCCTCACCATGATCCCATTTTATATTATTTCGTGACTCGATTTTTTCTCATCGACCTAGCCCATTTTGTGCTATGGTCTCTCATTGCATCATTATATGGAGATATCTCGACAAGCATGGGTATGCCCACCTTGTCCCTATTGAGATATTGTACACACCTCACCTCTTTGGTTTGTTGTAGACATGTGGTTCTCCTTCACCCTTCAGTGGGTTTTCCTCCTTTTTTTACATTCCATTCCCTCCTTGGTCCTCCCTTTGCTTAGATAAAGAAACTATGATGTATTTTACACATACAATTTGTTCCTAGCCTCACATATCAAGGGGAAATCTATTAGCACCTTAAAATTTCTCACTTGCACTATTTCCAATAGTTATACTTGAATACATCACTTTGACATGCATAACCCTCAACTTCAACTCCATTCCACCATAATATGACCTCAAACTTGTAGTAATCAACCAAGTCAATATCTAAAGTTGACTAAAATTAGCCAACACAAATATTGGCCCATTATGTGCATGTGGACAATGTAGATAAACCCCAAAAAACTATGTTGTCCCTAAAAATCAATATTTTTAACTATTTTCAGGCCCCATCAATACACCTAAACTATCATGATGGGACGTTAAATACATGTAGACCATGTCAAGTCCTAATTGCTATTTTAAACTTTGATCTAGTCATCTCTAATCATTATAAGTAATACAAAGTCAGGAGATTATCCACTACATAACTAGAAATTAAACAATTAAGATCACTCATCTATATAAATCCATGTAGGTAAGGTTATGTTTTCAGAATGCCACTAGGATCTGGAGCAATGGAATCCCTCATCCATCCATCCATCATTCCATTCAAATATGTTGGACCAAAAGTGTAAGTTTGATCAAGTATTTGGCCCACATGTGTGAGCCAATGTTTGTGTTTGGCCCACGTGTGAGTCAATGTTTAATGTTCAAAATTTAGAGTTGTAGCATCACATGCACTTTGTGTAAAATTCGATGTTTTTGAAGCGTTTGCAATATTCTAAGAATAAGAAAAGGAGTGGGGTACGTGTAGACTACCCACAAGTAACAAAAAGGGTTTATCTAATGATACCATTTATGTGATCCCACTTCTCATCAAAAGATGCCTCCACAAATGATTAGACCACCAAACATATACTTCAAAGTTTGCCATTTTTTTAAATTAAATTAAATTATTATTAAAAAAATACAAAACCTAACCTTTTAACTCCTCTCGAACTGACTCGTGATTTCTTACGTTTCTGTTGAAAATGCGATTTAATGTATATGATGATGACATTTAACTCATAAATTATACTCAATGAATTATTGAATTATTGTTTACACTCTTTTATATGCAAATGAAGACAAAAGTATTGAGGAAGGAATCATTTTGCTGTCTACATAAAGAGTTTGGTAGTTGCTTCAAATTTAATGATAAGGAGTACATCATTGCATTTTTTAAGTCAATAATTTATTTAAATTTAATAAGGAGTACATCATTGCATTTTTTAAGTCAAAATTTTATTTAAATTTAATAAGGAGTACATCATTGCATTGCATTTTCTTTTTAAGTCAAAACTTTCTTTAAATTTAATAAGTAACTACTTAAAAACAGAAATGGGCACTTCCCAAAGTACAAGTAGACAACCAATAGGTGTTCATTTTAATTAAAAATGCCGACCTTTACATAAACCAGAGGTAATCATCAATAACGAATTTGCAACTACATGTTCATGAATTACACGTGTTTTCACTTTGTCAATTATCACGTGTTTTCACATCGTTTCTGGTCGACTCTCGCAGCTTGAAAATTGAACCAATGCAATGCAAAGCAAATCGTTGGTACACTGTGTAACTTGTGAAGTACACTGATTAAAAAAGGTAATTAATTAGGGGAATCAATCTTAAGACCTCCTACATGAAGCTTATTAGCTTCATGAATCTATTTTGGTATTTTTGGGTGGAAAAAATTGATTTATTAGCTTATACAATCCATTTTAGAGGCAAATAGAACTATTTTGGTGATTTGGTGCCCATGAAAATTTGGATGCCTATTGGAGGCCTTAAACCACTGTTTTTTAGTCAAATCTTTATGAATGAAGTTCCCAACCTCTCAACATCATTCTACACATTAATAGCTTTCAATTAGTATAATAATCACGTCAGTTGGACTTTGAATGTAGAAGTTATGCCTCTTGAAAATTGAAAATTGAAAATTGAACCAATGCAATGCAATGCAAAGCAAATCGTTGGTACACTGTGTAACTTGTGAAGTACACTGATTAAAAAAGGTAATTAATTAGGGGAATCAATCTTAAGACCTCCTACATGAAGCTTATTAGCTTCATGAATCTATTTTGGTATTTTTGGGTGGAAAAAATTGACTTATTAGCTTATACAACCCATTTTAGAGGCAGATAGAACTACTTTGGTGATTTGGTGCCCATGAAAATTTGGATGCCTATTGGAGGCCTTAAACCATCGTTTTTTAGTCAAATCTTTATGAATGAAGTTCCCAACCTCTCAACATCATTCTACACATCAATAGCTTTCAATTAGTATAATAATCACGTCAGTTGGAGTTTGAATGTAGAAGTTATGCCTCCCACAATTTGACCTATCTTGTTGGCCAACATGATACCAAGTAGATGTCACATCAACTCACATTACTCACACATGTGAAACTAGTCACATGTGGTCTTATAAGAAAATTCTAGAGGGTCTAAAATTTTAACCCTAATTAGGAGCTAAGGCATGCAAAATCCTTAACCCTATTAGACCATCATAAACACCAAGTTGCTAGGATAGGGAGGGGTTTAATTCTTATTGAATTGAGTATTGTTTCATATTGAAGTAGAACATACAAAGCACAAGATCCTATAGCAACCATGCATGCCATATTATCGATAACAACTCCATAGTGAGTGCACTTTTTTTGTATTTGCATTTCATTACTAAATAGAAAAGAGCAAGGCATAGGCCTCAACTTCTCGTTGGGTTTTTCCCAGGGTACATCTTGTGCTCATTGTGTGAATGGTGTCTTATTTTCTTAGCTTTTTTCATTTGAGTTTCAATTTATTTAAATATTTGTGTGATAAGCTAGTAATATTGTATCTGAATCTAAAGTAAAACATTGCATAATAAGAGATTTTACAATATTGTAAGATCTATTGTCATAAATTATTCCAGTGGAATATCCATGATAGTTTATAGATTGTTCATGAAGCTTTTCTTCCTCTAAAATGAAGAGGGGCAAGCAAAGGTACTTATAAATATCAGGAACACAGGTGAAGCTAGTTGTGTTGCTACTTTCAACACTCACACATTGCTCAATCAACTCAATGGTGAGGTCATCCCTCAATTTATCGGAACTAAGTTGACCACACATAATATTTCACTACAAGGGGCCTCCTTGCTCATAGCACACAATGCACATCCTTATTAGTCTAGTGGCTACATCAAATGGGCCATTTCCATCTCCACCTTGTAGGCATATACTTGAATCTACACATGTAGGTTGACACGTATTATGGACCTATCATACTAGGTAAGCATGCCATTGTAATGCACATTTTAAAAAATGCATTCATTTCTTCTTTTGCAAATCAGATAAATAATTTCAATCCTAATAAGCTACTACATGGCATTAATGCAATGACCTAGAGAAGATGATTACCTAATAAGGCAATTTTTCAAGATATGGGAGAGGGGATGACCTAACCATAGAACCCATAGTCCTAGTCCCAAGATAATATGGAAACTTGCAATACTAAAATAGGTTTTTGACAATGTTGTCTTTACCACACAAGGGGAATTTCACTAAGGAAAACCTAAGTCTTTTAATTTTTTCCCATGAGCCAACCTGTGTGGAATTAGAGATTGAAATATGAAGGTTTTCCTAGTCTCTAAAACTATTTTACATATTGACTCAAACCTATAGAGTTATTTCTTCCCTTTATATTGTATCTCCTCCTAATGAAGGACCCCCCTTGGGAATCTTAGCTCCCACAGGTGTAGAGTTATAAGCATAACTCTTCTCAATCTCTGTGTGGAGTTATCTCTATTCTCTCAGGCCCAAAATCCCTTCTAAGAGAGCTTCAAAATTCCTTGGTTTTGCACCATTCCTTAGCGCTTGCAATCAAGCGCTAAAACCCCCATAGAACCTCGAACATGACCATAGGATAAATCTAATTTGATAGCTCATTTTCCCTTTCAGAACTAATACCCTTTAATTGTAGCAAGCGACCTTGCGTTGTGACCAAACCTTTTTCATTGTCAGGATTTATTTGACAATCGTCGTCCACCATCGATCGTCATAGGATGGACGATCCACATAGTCCCTTGGGTTGTTCCATCCTCTAATCTTCGTCATCGATTATATCCTAATTGGGTGGTAGATCTCTCTCCTTGTTGCATCCTGATGGATAGTTTAGATTCAATGTCCATTTTCCTTTGTTTCAGAGCTCCTCCTCCAGACTACCATGAGCTGCCACACTCTAAAACATCTATCTGACAGTCCTCACCTTCCTTCTCGAACTTAGAACAACCAAGTCATTCCCACCGCTAATCTTCTCTAGATCTAATGACCACGGATCCCCATATCTCTTTCACTATGTTAAGTCTTTGTTGACCAACCTGTACATATTGCCACATGTCTCCTTTGTACTCACCCACATGTCTCTTCCTTACTTTTCCACATCATTTCCACGTGTCCACTTATCATTGAATGATGCCACATTGGGCTTTGTCAGGTGCCACCTGTCACGTTGACTAGACTGCCACGTATGTTGATGTGTATCGACACCGAACTATCAAACTATCTCTCTTTGTGCTTATAATACACAAACCACCCGATCTGGTCATGAGGTTTGTTACCAGCCAATCTAGTCTATCGGACCCCAGACTCTTTCCACTAGTTATTCTTCTGACACATTTGATTTGGCACGTTAAGTATCAAACATCTTTCGTTGATCTGATCTCCGTCTACATCGTCGATCTGACTCTAGAATCAACGGTCAGATCTATTATCCACCATTGGTTATCAGTCACCGGGTGTTTACACTTAACAACTTTTGCATCTGCTCTGATCCAACAGATTACCTGTTGAGCATATCTCCACACCCGATCTATCCAACAATCGTTGATCCTCCAACAACTAAACATTCAGATATTTCTTCGTTTGTCGGGCTGTTGGATGTCGCTTAACACTTGCTTCCTTTTTTTTATCCTGATCTGATCACAATCAATGGTCACTATAGACCCTGCTAATATTCGATGGCTCATATCTTTCCCTCTTTTTGTTATATCGCTTGGTGTGATCTGGATTGTTGATCCTTCTAGTGATCAATGCTCAATGATTGTTGTGTCTTATGCTGCACAACACACCTGCAAACACTCGCTCTATTTGCACACAACACAGATTAGAATAATTCTAATACATAGAGGATCCCATATAGATTTACAGGTTCAATACTTCACCCAATGATATGCAAAGACACGAGATGACACATAGAGATTCTTTATACAATTTTGTACATGAATACATAGGAACATTCCCACCTTCTCTTGGCGTGTTGGCCACACTCGACCTCTTACACACTCAATTCCTACATCTCTTTCTCGACATACACATCCACTACTATAATGCATGTAAGGTTACAAATTATAAAGGGAAATGTATGAATTGTTCAATTAGTTTCAAACCCTAAACACACTCTCTAAGTTATGTAATAATCCCTAGGATCTCTCAGATCTAGAGTATCCTCAACCATCCCTAGGTTCTAGGTCCCCATTCCTTCAAGATTTACTAAACCAAGGAATATTCAATTACAAATAAACTCAACTCAACAAACCCTATCTCATACAAGACTTGTAGAACTCAATTGACATATAAATTACAATAATTCATGCTTAGGGAACCCACTCCCTTCGTAAATGTCAATACCCCGAGGTCCAATCAACAAGGTTGATCTTGGAGGTGAAATTATCTTGCATCAGACTCCCAAGGTTAAAATATTCATGATCTCTTGATCATGAGTCTTCATTTTCCGAAGTCCTCTTGGATCCAAAATCCTCTGTTGTTGCTCACCATCCATCTTGTTGTTTTTTTGTTGTTTGCAACCTTCCTGGATCCCATACTTTACTCTGTTGTTGTGCAACATCTCTGCTTGCTTTAATAAGTTGTATTGGCATGTTATGATTCTTCTTCTTTGTACACCTTTGGTATTTCCACTTGGAAATATTTATCAAATACTTCCACAACTCTTCAATGCACAATCTTGTCCTCTATTGGTACACACTATTGTTGTAGTTTGTCTGCTGCAAACTTCCACATAAAATTTGTATTGTTGTTTCCATCTCTCTATATTCACCTCTTTGTCTATCCTCAGCTTCTTGAGAACATTTCCCATCAAATAGAAACTTATGCAAACAATACTGCATATCCTTAAGTTGCATGCTCGGTCTACAAGATTGCTCAAATAAATTTTGTTCTTGGAATTTATTAAAATGACAGATTTTTTGTAAACAATTTATAGATTTTTCTATGATCATGAACCAATGATCATCAACACCATCCTCGTCTACTGTCATTTCTCCCCTGGAAATCTCCATACTTGCATCAATGTATCCTTGCATATCTATTTCCAAGATTCCATATACTTCATCATCTGAAGTATCTCCATGCCAACAATTCATCCTCTTTGCATCTTCATTATTTGCATCCTTTGAACATGCAAGACTTCGTCTTTCACAATTTTCAAGAGACAATGTTGTCTCTACCGCTGACATGACATAACTCATAATCTATCTCTTTATCATATCTTCATGAGACAATTCTTCCTCTAAGACAGCTTCAAGTGGTTGCCTATCTCCATGATTTGTAAGTCTTGGAAACACACACAAATCATCAGTTTTAAAAACATGAGACTACTCAATCCCCTTATATGCCTCTAGCATCCTCTCCATATGTTGGAATGAACTTTCTAATCTATTTATGAGGTCTGCACTCTGAACCTTATCCTCCTCTCCCAACATCACCCCCTTCTCTGTTTCACAAAAGTGAATTGTTGGTCTTGCTCTCAAGGATTCTCTATATGCAGTTTCTCTGAGTTCTTCTTCTCTGATTTGATCTTTAAACATGTTCTTTTTCTTCCTTGCAATCAATTGTTGAATAGGCCATATATCCTTCCTCTTCAATCTCCAACCATATCTCTGGTTTTCATTGCTTTCCTATAGTAGCTCCATAATTATGTTGAGTCTCTCCTTTAGCTCAGTAAACTCTCTATCAAGTTCATCTTGATTCATCTTTCTACCAACTGCTTTGGCATCCTCCTTCTTGTTGTGGCTTCTTTCAGAACCTCTGACATGACCATTAGTAGTCATTATCTTCTTTCCTCTATGAGATTCTCCTTGCTCACTATGAGTTGCATCAATCCCTTGTAGCAATTCTCCTCCTTTTCTACCTAATACCAATTCAAGCTTCCTCCTGAGCTTGACCTCTTGGCGTTCTTCTAGTTCTTTCTACTAGAACCTTCCGAGATTCACTGATCCTCTTTGGCTTCTACACTTACTCACTCTCTTTGAGAACTTCACTTTTCCTCCTTCCTACCAACCTTGATCTAGGTGGATCATCTCAAAATTAGATAGAGTTAAAGTATTCAAAATGAAAATTAAAGCTTACAAAGTGGAAGAGCTCGCCAGCAGCTTTCCGGTGATGTTCATTTCGGGAAAAACGACCTCCAGATGACGAAGATATCAACAGTTGAAGTTTCATCAAAGATGGTTAAAATGGTGAGAAATGGTTAAAATAAATGTAATTTGGGGCTATGGGAATTGAACCCAAGACCTTAGAATAAGGCCACCATGACCCCATGGTTTGGAAAAAAATGGGGTGGTCAAGGGCTTAGCCCTCAACCTTGCCAACAACAAGGCCCCCCCTTGGTATTTAAATGTTGTTAAAACTATGCCATATATCCAAAGTCCACAACCATATAATGCGCCAACCATATGATGCGCCCAAAACATATGTTAAAACTATATGCCATAACACATATGCGGTGGGAGGAGAAGCCCGCGGGTTTGACCCTGGGACTTCCGCCCCCCTAACCATCATATCTACCAATGCGCCACCGCCATGAGACGTGGCAAGAAGTGGCGATGTAATCTTAAAAAGTGCTGAGATTTGGGGGATTTTGGAGGGCGCGTCGCCCATAACTCGCGCCTCTTTATACCATTGTTTTCTTATTTAAATGAGCCATGGGCACGGATCCCGAGGAGGAGTTTTGGATGCAGGCAGAGACTGGCACGCAGACCGAGGTGGTTTAGCACAATGACCGAGGTGGTTTTGCACGTGGATCGAGGTGGTTTTGTATGTAGATCGAGGTGAATTTTCACGTAGATCGAGGTGGTTTTGCACACAGATCAAGGTGATTCTGGACTGGTACGCATCCCACAGTCGTACGGACTGTACAGATCAAAGGTAGATTTTGGGAATTGTGCCAAGAAGGGCATTCTGAGTCCAGTTCAGAAATATATCGAGTTTATACTCAAAAGTCTCGGTTTTTTGCAAGGATTCCAGATCCAGCTTCAGTTTTTGCATTTAGACATCCAGACAAAAAAGTGCTCACGGAACCTTTCAGATACACAGAAAGGTATTCATGTTCATACTTAAAAGTCTCAGAATTTCATCTTGCAATTGTTGTTGAAGTCTGTTATTGTATATGACAAACAGTATTCAGAAGTCACTTTGTAAGCATTTGAATACTTAATCTATCAGCCTTCCCATTTGGAAAGTGGCCTGGAGACGTAGCCAAGGGGTCTGGTGAACTCCGTTACCAATTCTTGTTCATAGATGATTTGCTTACATGTTTATGTGCTCATGTGCTTGATGGATGTTCTTTAATTTTTCATTACAAAGATGGTTAATTGTTAAAAAACTCACATGCAAATAATGGTTAAAGATCTTGAATTTTAGATCAAGTTAAATTCAGATCAAGTTGGTATCAGAGCGAGGTTAACCATTGCTTTGTGAGTTGATGTTAATAAGATCCAAGCTTCAGCGTGGTGAAGGAGAACTTGAAGAGTTTGATCCAGAGATTGGATCAAGAAGAGGAAGGATGTCTTCACCAAAAGGAGAAGAAGCAGCTTCTTCTATCCCTTCTAAAGGGGAATTTCTGAAAGATTTCATGAGAATGCAAACGATGGTAGAGGAGCTCCATCAAGATCGAAAGAAAGGTGAACAAGGTGGACCATCTCATACAGAAGGTAAAAAAGAAGGAGGTGGTGAGGAACCTCCTAAAACCCCACAAACTTCTCCATCTTTTCTTGACGGTTCTATCCCTTCTCCATTTGAAAAACAAAAAACAAAATTTGATCTTAATATGTCTCATTTAAAGGTTGATATTAAGTTTGAATTACCTATGTATAATGGAGAGCTTAATGCTGAAAAATTGGACAATTGGATCCATCAAATTGAAGTTTATTGTAGGATTCAAAAGTTTACTGGAGATGCTATTAAAATTCAGTTGGCTTCTCTCCGACTTGGAGGGACTGCTCTCATTTGGTGGGAGAGAAGATCTCAAGAGGATCTTGCCACAAAAGGCAAAATCGTTTCCTCTTGGTATGAGTTCATTTCAGCACTTCAAAAGCAATTTTATCCATTAGGGTATATGCAGCAAGCTATGATGGATTGGCAGAATTTGAGACAAAGTAAGGGACAATTTGTGCAAGAATACACACAAGAATTTTGAAAAAGAGCATTGGTACTTGGTATACCTCTCTACACCCAGGAAACTCTTCTCAAATATATAGGAGGATTGCATAGTTATTTACGTCATATGATATTGACGTTTAATCCGACTAACCTTGATGAGGTATGTGTTCAAGAAACTCACATTGAGTCAAAAAAGAAGAGTGTTCATGATGTTTCTTCAGCTGAATCCGTCCAGGCAAAAGAAGGCAAGGAAAAGTGGAAAGTTAAACATACAGCTACAATGAAGAAGGGTGATGAGAGACCTACATGCTCGCATTGTCAAAAGCAAGGGCATGAAGAGGCAAAGTGTTGGAAGCTACATCCTGAAATGAAACCGAAGTGGTTTAAGGATCAGAAGGGGGAGCAAACAACCATGGTTATCATTGAGGACCTTGGATCACATTTCGAGGATGAAACAAAGATAACAATCGTAGGTGTGAAAGGTAAATCTATTGTTGATAATGATTCTAACATTGGTTCTTCATGTGCTTCTACTTCTAAAGATGATGACAATTATAAGGATAGAAAGAGGAATGCATTGTTTCATATAAGAGTAATTACAAAACAAACAAAGGTCGACACACTCATAGATAGTGGATCTCAAGTTAATCTTATTTCAGAAGAAGTAGTTAAGAAATTGGGATTAACAACAAAACCACACAAGAAACCTTATCC
>ML783010.1:54368-73175 GCA_009831015.1 Picea engelmannii
AGTTAAGAAATTGGGATTAACAACAAAACCACACAAGAAACCTTATCCATTAGGTTGGGTATGCAAAGATAAAAGATTACAAGTAACACAACAATGTGATCTAAAGTTTGCAATTACATCTAAGTTTGTAGATGAGGTTGAATATGATGTGGTCCCACTAGAGATCTATGGAATTGTGTTGCGTAGTCCGTACTTATATGATCGAAAGGCAATCTTCTATCGAGAACATAATCAGTATCACTTGTTTAAAGAAGGAATTGAGTACATAGTGCATTCACATTCATTCAAAAATGACAAATCATTGGGCACTACACAACAATTAAAAAGGGTTGTTAATGCAAGTCGGAATTTGGCACTTATGTCTATACAATGTAAGGAAGAAAAGAATCCTAAGCATGAAAAGGAAGTGTCATTTCACTACAATGCACCTGTTTTGGTTAATAGTGTTTATATGGTTAAAAGTCAGCATGGTTCGGGTACAATCTCTTTCACATGTTCAATGTTTATATTCAGTTTATTACTCATCAACAGTATGTGGTTGGGTCCGACAATGTTGAATGAAGATGTGATTAAGAATGTGATTAATGTACTTAACAATGTCAGTGCAGTGTTGATTGTTGTATTGCTGAGGCAGATGTATAGGTTCCAGGAAGAATGGATAGGTGATACAGGACAAGTATGTCCTCACTTATTTTTCTGAATGATTTCATACTTTTTGTGGCCAAAAAGCTTTCCAATGGGAAGGTTTGATCCAGGTGGATCATCTCAAAATTCGATATATTTAAAGTATTCAAAATGCAAAGTAAAGCTTACAAAGTGGAAGAGCTCATCAACAGCTTTCCGGTGACGTTCATTTCGGGAAAAACGACCTCCAGATGACGAAGATATCAGCAGTTGACGTTTCGTCAAAGATGGTTAAAATGGTGAGAAATGGTTAAAAGAAATGTAATTTGGAGCTATGGGAATTGAACCCAAGACCTTAGAATAAGGCCACCATGACCCCATGGTTTGGAAAAAAAAATGGGGTGGTCAAGGGCTTAGCCCTCAACCTTGCCAACAACAAAGCCCCCCCTTGGTATTGAAATGCTATTAAAACTATGCCATATATCCAAAGTCCACAACCATATAATGTGCCAACCATATGATGCACCCAAAACATATGTTAAAACATACCATATGTAATATAATGCGCCAACCATATGTTAAACCCAAAACATATATTAAAACATACCATATGTAATATAATGCGTCAACCATATGATGCGCCCAACACATATGTTAAAACTATATGCCATAACACATATGCGGTGGGAGGAGAAGCCCGCGGGTTTGACCCCGAGACTTCCGCCCCTCTAACCATCATATCTACCAACACACCACCACCATGAGACGTGGCAAGAAGTGGCGATGTAATGTTAAAAAGTGCCACAATTTGGGGGATTTTGGAGGGCGCGTGGCCTATAACTCGCGCCTCTTTATACCATTGTTTTCTTATTTAAATGATCCATGGGCACGGATCCCGAGGAGGAGTTTTGGATGCAGGCAGAGACTGGCACGCAAACCGAGGTGGTTTAGCACATTAACCAAGGTGGTTTTGCACGTGGACCGAGGTGGTTTTGCACACAACCTAAGGTGAATTTGCACGTAGATCGAGGTGGTTTTGCACATAGATCAAAGTGATTATGGATTGGCACGTACCCTGAGGCCGTACGGACCGTACAGATCAGAGGCAGATTTTGGGAATTGTGCCAAGAAAGGCATTCTGAGTCCAGTTCAGAAATATATCGAGTTTATACCCAAAAGTCTCGGTTTTTTGCAAGGATTCCAGATCCAGCTTCAGTTTTTTCATTCAGGCATCCAGACAGAAAAGTGCTCACAGAACCTTCAAATACACAGAAAGGTATTCATGTTCATACTTAAAAGTCTCAGAATTCCATCTTGCAACTGTTGTTGAAGTCTATTACTGTATATGACAAACATAATTCAGAAGTCACTTTGTAAGCATTTGAATACTTAATCTATCGGCCTTCCCATTTGGAAAGTGGCCCAGAGACATAGCCAGGGGGTCTAGTGAACTCCGTTACCAATTCTTGTTCATAGATGATTTCCTTACTTGTCTATGTGCTCATGTGCTTGATGGATGTTCTTTAATTTTGCATTACAAAGATGGTTAATAGTTAAAAAAATCACATGCAAATAATGGTTAAAGATCTTGAATTTTAGATCAAGTTAAATTCAGATCAAACCTTCAGCTGGAACAAGTTTCTTGCCATAGTCATGAAGAACTTCCTATGTTCCCTATTATAATCCTCCTATTATAATCAACATAAATCTTACCTGCAATTACATAGTTAATTATAAAAACATAGACCAATACCTGGAAGATCTATTCATGATCTTGTATTCCACATTCATTTCACGTGAATGGACAACTCCCTATCAAAATGATTCTATAATAATCCATCAAGGAATTATATATCCAATTCCTTTTTCTACCTGTCTGCACAATCTTCTCATTTTGTATCCTTTACAGAATTTCCAAAGAGAATTTTCTCACTCTGATTGAATTATCCCAAGATCAATTCCACTCTGATACTAAATGATAAATACCCCTCCTTGGGGACCTCAATACCCACATGTGTAGAGTTATAATTATAACTCCGCTCTAACTCTTTGTAGAGCTATCTCTATTCTCTTGGGCCCAAAATCCCTTCTAATAGAGCTTCTGAAAACTATGGTGTCACACAAGTCCTTAGCACTTTCAATCATGCGCTAAAACCCCCATAGAACTTTAAACATGACCACGTGCTAACTCTATTTGAGAACTCCTTTTCCCTTTCAGAACTAATTCCCTTTAACAATAGCAAGAGACCTTGCGTTGTGACCATACCTTTGTCATTGTCGGGATTTATTTGACGTTCGTCCTACACCATTGATCATCACAGGATGGACGATCCACATTGCGCCTCAGGCTATTCCATCCTCTAATCATTGTTGTTTATTGTCTCCTAATTGGGTGGTAGATCTCTCTCCTGGTCACATCCCGATGAACGATTTAGATTCAACGTCCCTTTTCCTTTGTTTCATAGCTCCTCCATTAGACTCTCGTGAGATTCCACACTCCGAAACATATATCCGACAGTATTCATCTTCCTCCTCAGACTCTGAACAACCAAGTCACCCCCACCGTTGATATGCTCTAGATCTAATGGTCACGGATCCCTATCTCTCTTTCACTATGCCAAGTCTTTTTTGTCCAACCTGTACATACCTACCACGTGTCTCCTTTGTACTCGCCCACATGTCTCTTTTTTACTCATCCACATCGCTGCCACATGTCCACTTATCATTGACTGATGCCACATGAGGCTCTGTCAGGTGCCACCTGTCATGATGACTAGGTTATCATGTATGTTGACGTGTATTGGCACCACACTATCAGACTATATCTCTTTGTGCTTACAACACACGAACCAATCGATCTGATGGTAACTGACCAATCCGGTCATGAGGTTTGTTACCAATCGATCCAGTCTGTCAGACCCTAGACCCTAGACTCTTTCCACTAGTCATTCTTTCGACACATATGATCCAACACATTAAGTGTCGAGCACCTTTTTTTGATATGATCTCCCTCTACACTGTTGATCTGACTCTAGAATCAACAGTCGGATCTATTATCCACCACTGGGTATTGGTCACTGGGTGTTTACACTTACACCTTTCACATCTGATCTGATCCAATAGATTATCTATCAAGCATATATCCACACCCAATCTATCCGACGACCCTTAATCTCTAATAACTAAACACTCAGATCTTCCTTCGTTTGTCAGGCTATTGGATGTCACTTAACACTTTCTTCCTTTTGTGATCTCGATCCGATCACAATCAATGGTCACTATAGACCCCAATAAGATCTGGCGGCTAAGATATTTCTCTCTTTCTGTTATATCACTTGGCGTGATCTGGATCATTGATCTTTCCAGTGATCAACGATCAACGACTATTGTGTCTTCTGCTACACAACACACCTGCAAACACTCGCTCTGCTTTCACACGAAACATATTAGAATAATTGTAATACACATAGGATCCCATATGGATTTACAGGTTCAATACTTCTCCCAATGATATGCAAAGACACGAGATGACACACGGATATTCTTTATACAATTTTGTACATAAATAAATAAGGCTCTTCTCACCTTCTCTTGTCCTGGTTTTACATTCAATTCTCCTTCAATTGGTATATTGGCCATACTCAACTCTTACACATTCAATTCCTCCCTCTCTGTCTTGACACACACATCCACTACTTTAATGCCCATAGGATTACAAATTATAAAGGGAAATGCCTGAACTATTCATTTATTTTCAGACCCTAAACACACTCTCTAAATTCTGCAATAATCCCTAGGATCTCTCAGATCTAGAATATCCTCAACCATCCCTAGGTTCTAGGTCTCCATTCCTTCAAGATCTGCTAAACCAAGGCATATTCAATTACAAATAAACTCAACTCAACAAACCCTATCTCATACAAGACTTTTAGAACTTAATTGACATAGAAATTACAATAATTCATGCTTAGGGAACCCACTCCCTTACTAAATGTAAATACCCCTAGGTCCAATCAATAGGGTTGATCTTGGAGGTGAAATTCTCATGCATCACCTCCAAATCCTATTAGGCCTAACATCCAAGACATCATTTTTACTCAACCATCTATAGCCATTAACTGAGTGAAATTTCCTAAATAGCTCAAAACAATTTCATCTCAATTCCCTCCACAAGGGCACCTCAACTTACATCCCAATATTTAAGAAAAATTATTAGAGATGAGTCTTTTAACATGCTCCTAAATCAACCTATTAGGATTGGAAAGGAAAAAATAAACTTTCAAACTAGACCAAACCTTCCAATCCCTGGCTTGGGAGTCAAAAAGGTCTTTGGAATATTGAATTCCTCTCTTGTACAACCACTTACCTGAGAACTGGGAAGTTTCAATCAATGTGTTTCGTTCACATAATACTATTGAAACCATTAGAGAAAATGACCATTAATGGAAAAACCAAACTCGAGGGTGTCATTTTTCTAGACCATCTAGGAGTGTTAAATAATAAGTCATCAACAAAATCGTCAGTTACCATCTATCAAATGTGAGGGTTTGGGAGGGATATTCACTTTATAATCTCTCGTGAAACTCAATTGTGGAGTAATTATCTAAGGGATTCAACAACTATTTATACATGCAATGTTACAGCAAACATACATTTGATTTGAAGAGACCAATTTAATCCAATTTAGAATGATTAATGGAGAGGTAGGTTGAGGCATCAAGAAATAATGTTTCTACATTAAACCTAAAAGAAATTTTCTAAAAAAAAAAAAATATAGCATGTTCAAGATGAATGACCTTTCCAATCTATCATAAGCCTTCTCAAAATATATTTTGATAAAAAGGACATTTAACCACAAGCATTTGGCCCATTCCATACCCTCCAAAACCACAACATAATGCAAAATATAAGGACTTTTGATAAAATATTATGTGATCAAGTCTATTAAGTTGTGGTAGAGTCCATTAAGCCAAAGATCTAGGGCCTTAGACAAAATTTTGTATGGCACATTAAATAAGGTAATAGCTCTCCACTAGTAATTAATTCTAGGTCATGTGGATTTGAAATAAATTTAATGAGGCCTTTGTTGTTGTGCTCAGACAATGATTTCATATATTCGAACTTCCTTATAAACATGGAGCATGCATGGAACACAAAAATTCCCACATGGAATTTTAAAACCCACATGAGAACCTGTCAATGTTGGGGAATTTGTCATCAACCATCTCCATCAAGGCCATGGTTAGCTCTTGCAAAGTTAACTCCTAAATAGACATTCATTTATGCTTAGGTGACAGATGCTAGGTACAATATTCAAACACATTCCATGGCCATCCTACATTTCTTTGTCAACCCTTATGAGTAACAAATGGCTCAATAATGTCCTATAAATTATTTTTTCGTATCCTTTTGATTGGACAAAATTCATGGACACATTAACTTAAGGCTAATGATTCTTTCAAAGTCCCCATTCATGTCCAATGATTTGAATAAGGGATTAGTATGCATATCCCTTTCTTTGAGACAATGTACCTTGTCTCAAATCTTGGTGCCCTAGGCTTACTGCATTTCATCCATTTCCAAAAAATACCATAGTTTGGTCACTTGTGCCTAGGTTTCCTCATAATAAGGGATAACTTAGAGTTTGAGAGACATTTATTTAAACTCTTCCTTCATATATTTGTGGAACTTATGGGTTATGGAAATAATTTATTGACCATAAGCCCACAAGAAGATAATGGCATGGTTGATAGCATCATCCCATCATGTTATACATCATTCATTTCCCCTTGGCCTTGCCAATAGGTTCCCAAATTCTCTTGATGACATGGAAGTATGACAAGTGCTATATGTTAGAAACAATTAACATATAATTATTATTTTATATACACATATTATCCCGAGTTTACACATTATTAAAATATCCATAAATAAGACAATTGGCCTTTCGGATTTCATCCACAATCCCATACCAAAAGGTCACCCTTTCATTAGCATAATTGGAAGCATATATTGGCCAACCCAAGCTATCGACCATCCTAATTAAACATAACCCAAAATAATTGATATGTCAAATTAAATCCATGTTCTATTACTACATAATCCCATATTGGTGAGATAGGGGTGGAAACCACCTGTTTTTCCCTCTTCGTGGTTAGAATAAAACCACACAATTCTAGGGAAACAAGTGTTAAGGGCCACCTCGATGATGAAAGAATTTTTTTTTCACTCCCTTCAAACACACTACATCCAAATGAGTATTATCCTTATGTACCCTCTGAACAATGATTTTCCTACAAGGGTCTATGAGATGCCTACCATTTCATGATACAAACTTCACTATATACTATAATCAACGAAATCCATTGCATCACCTATACTATGTACACGGGTCTATAAGATGCCTACCATTTCATGATACAAACTTCACTATGCACCATCATCATCAAAATCCATTGCATTACTTATACTATGTAGTGAGGCATAGGAGTTTGAAAAGACTCAACACTTGGTATGAGATGAACAAAGTTTGTTCACACTTAAATTATCCAAAATATCTGGAATATAAAGTAATCTATTTAGGATGAAATAATAATATATTGAGTAAATGTATAAGAATGAATGAGATCATTACAATGAGAATGAGGGCCTATTTATATACCTCCGTAGGGGGTGCCCTTTCATGAAGAGACACATCCTTTAGATAAGAAACATATTTTCATTTATGATATATTAATTATTATTATTTATTAATTATTTGTTTAACGTTTATTATTTATATATATTTATGTTTGTTACATTGCCTTCCCCTTTAGAAATTCTTTGTCCTCAAAGCATGTTTATGGAGAGGCTTACGTCTTTGTTCTAGCTCTCAATGTCTTCACATGATTCTATGTTTTTGGTGTTGTCACGATTGACGATACAAGGCAATATGAGTGATGAAGTGTTGAGAATAATTGTCGAACTGTGAAAGGGTCAAACCATCCTAAGTCAATCTTTTGCAAAACGTTGCTCTTCCATGATGAATGATTATCATGAGACTTAATGGTGATGGTATCAATATTTTTCGGATTATAAGCTAGTTGTTCTCGTCCTGAATGACATTGATATTCTCACTAGTTAAGATATCTGCTCTTATGATTTGGACGCCGATAAGGAGTTCTTATAACATGATTTTCTTGTATCGTACTTGTAGTTTTTTCTTGGTTTAATTTTGAGATACGATGCTCTTCATACACAGATGTTGCCTTGTTAATGGACGAATTTCGATTAATAAGTACACTTGGAGCTTCCATCATTTGTATGCCAACATCTGACGTTGTCTTTTTTTTAGTTGACTTTGTAGCTTCTTGAGCTATGACGTGGACTAGATTTGTAAAAGTTCCATTTCCCATAACTTGGAATTGTTCATCTGAAAACTTTGATGCTTCCTTTTCTATAAGCAGTTCTAACTTGTTTTCCGTAGACTTATTATCATTCTTAAGCTTTTTTATTTGCATACGTAAGTTTTGATTATGATTTTCTAAACACGATTTTTCTTCATTATTTGATTTGTTAATATTTTTAATGTCTGGACTTTCAAGTTTCTCTTCTTTCAAATTTATGATTTCTTCTAGTAGCCCTTGATTAAGGCTCTTCAAATGAAAATTTTCTTCATTTTTTTCTAATAGGTTCTTCTCAAGATCTTGATCCTCTTGTTTCAACTTCTGAATGCATTGTTTTCTATCCTTTGAATTTTTTATCTGTGTAAGTAGTTTTTGACTGTGGTCTTTTAAGCGAAAAATTTCATCGTTTTTATTCGTGATAACTTCATTAAATTCTTTTTTGCATCTTTGGTATTGACTTTTTATTTTATGGAAAGATCGCCTTTGAAATATCTTTAAAGTCTTTTGATGGAGGTATTACCGATTTTGACATCATAGTAGTGTCTTGAAATGTCATCATCTTCTTCTTATGGGGAAACATCACAAACTTTTTCTCCATGATTAAGATGAAGGTACCTAGACTTTTAAACTAGGGTAACCTGAGAATGATGTCAATTTATTTTTTATACATAGTTGTAACGAATAATTGAAATATGTACTCATATTCATCAATTGTCACATGTAACACCTTAACTTGAAAAATATCTTCCTTTTCAATTATATTTGGCTCTAAATTAATAATTGATTTGTCAAATCATTATTAATGTAATTTTTCATTATGGTCCAAGCTGATAATGATATTAATCTCGCTTCCTTGAGTACTCCCCTTTAAGGTAAAAAACATGTAACATAAATTTGGATAACAACTTTCATAAGAAAATCTTCCTTTTCCCTCGTTATTAGACTTCATATTGCTTTTGTGAATAATTTATGATAAATGATATTTTCCTAATTAAGAAGCGTTTATATACCCTTCAATAATTAAACTAAATCTTTTTTCTCTAAATAAAAAATACACTCCTTTAAAAAAACACTTCGTTTCTAATCTTTATAATTCCCTTTTAATATAATATTATATCTTGTATCAATCACTTTGTATTTTATCTCCACTATGTAATCTTTTTTTTTTCATTAATTTTATCCACTTAGTTTACTTAAACTCTTATACTCTTTTTAGATTGTCTAGCCTATACCCATATTAGATCTCGTTTTCAAAATATTTATCACACTACAAACCTTCCTAACCTCTTAACTCAACAAAAATATGGTGATCTTGGAAAGCTTCTCTTAATGCTTTTCAAGCACAAAAACAAAATTCTAAAGAATCACAAGTAATCACTTACCCTCTTAAGTTCCAATAGACCAATTCAGTCTTAGTGGACGTTAATCATCATCATCAACAACAACTTAAAAATACCCCTTTTTTTTTCTTACTTCAACACTTATAATTTCCTTTTAATATACCCCTTTTTCTTACTTCAACACTTATAATTTCCTTTTAATAGTACTTTGATCTTTCATAACTTTAAGTGACATATTTTTTATTATTATAAAAACCTTTATAACTGGCGAATAAATTCAATATGAGTCTTTCTCTAACCTGTCCGGATCTCCAAGTCACACCGATGACTATTAAGCGAGGTTCTCTTTAACAACTCAAATTTATTTTTCAATCAACACAATGCTTCTTAAAATCGCGACTTTTGATGGCAGCCGATGGTATCTCCAAGAATGACGGTGAAGGACACAATTTGTGGCTACGCTTCTTTAATTATCGTTTTTCCTTTGCGTCAAGTATGTACATGTTCCATTTCTTCACAACGGTTCACTAATTTACTATCTATGTTTCCCTCAATTCGTATCAGTGGGCGGTTCCAAGGTCTCTCTCTCTCTCTCTCTCTCTCTCTCTCTCTCTCTCTCTATATATATATATATATATCCTCTTATTGGAGAAAATCTAGAGACTGCTTCAAGTGATATGGTGTTAATTTTTAGTCTAGCTACAGTGAATCTGGCGGTGAACTTTAAATGGCCAAAATCCTAATAATTGTAGTCAAAGACTCGGAATGAGAGAAACTATGAAAATATTGAGTGGCTAAATGCATGGAGTTATGTTTTTAAGACAACAAAATTTGACCAAAGCTCTATGGGCCAAAGGTCATAATCAGAAATGAGGCTCATTGAGATGAACAAAGTTCATTCACACTTAAATTATCCAAAATATATGGATTATAAAGTAATCCATTTAAGATGAAATAATAATATATTGAGTAAATATATAAGAATGAATGGGAACATTATAATTAGAATGAGAGTCTGTTTATATAACTTCGCAAGGGGTGCCCTTTCATAAAGAGACACGTCCTTATTTTCATTTATGATATATTAATTATTAATTATTGTTAATTATTTGTTTATTATTTATTATTTATATATTATATATATATATATATATATATATATATATATATTTATGTTTGTGACATAGTACTTGAAAATCAAGAACCTAATGTATGAGCTTTGGGCCTTTAAATTTGCTCGAGCTCCTCAATAGATTGGGAGTTGATGAGAGGGAGAGGAAGATGAAGAGACAGTGACACGGGAAGAGCCAAAAGGTTCCTTTCCATTTTCATGGCCGCATACTTACTTGACACCATTCGATATGTAGTAGAAGGCTTGGCCAATTACACCTTTAGGGAAAGATGAGATTTATCACCGTTTTAAAGCACTTGAACCTAACCTTCTTTGTCACTTGTGGCTGGGATGTTGTGCTTGAAGTTTCCTAACAATGTCACAACTTAGTGGCATTGGGGTGTTTGGTTTATCAAGGAAGAGACAATCTTGGATTCGATGGGTTGGGCTTTGGCACTTGAAACTCATATTTAAGAGAACTATATACCTTATAAGTTGACACTACACCTTTCCTCCAACCCAAATGTGAACAGATTCTTTAAGATTCTTAGCTTAGTTAATCGTGAGGCATAACCACCTTTGAGGTTAAGGGTTAAAAGCCTCATAAGATCTTATTAGACATATATACCTATCATTGTGTAAATGTTTCCAAAAAAAAATGGAAAAAAAATGTACCATAAATTCAACTCATAGCCAACAATATAGTTAAGTAACTTTATCCATTTAAAAGGACTCATACCTTTCAAGAAAAACTACCAAAATATTATGATATATCTACCACACCATAATAAATAAAAACGTCGTAGTCTAAATGTTATACGAAATGATTCTTCTTCAATGATTTTTTCCGGGAACATTTGCCCGAAATCCAACAAGAAATTGTTAAATCCACAGATTTGAGCGATTATTTCTGTATAATTCGAGTGCCCCGAGGTTTTTCAGCATGTTGAATCCATTTTTACATTTATAAATGGATTTTAAATAACAAAAAATAGTGATTTCGTACAATTTATGTCTTCAGATTCTGACGAAAAAAACCATTTCATAAAACAGTTAAACAACGCCAATAAAAACACTTTTCTAAACAAAAACTCAAAATTCTGTTAAACAATATTCAAGTGGAAATTCAAAAACCTACTAATGACTTTCCAACCTAACCTTAATGACATAATGAGGCCTTAATGACATATTATAATCCTAATGTTAAAAAAAAATAAAAAATACAAATTTGACTTCATGTTTAGTTTGCATTCAATGTTTTAAAAATGATCTATGGCCTTAACGTACATGCACACGTGTTTCTATTTCTAGAATTATATGCGTTATGGGTTGAGTTGGTCATAGGAATTCGGTTGGAGTAGGTACATGTAGACTACCCACCGTGTAGACAAAAACTCCTTTGTTTTCCGAGACATAAATTAGTAACATATATTAGCCACGCAATCCTTTTTTCTTGAAACACAATAACATATAGCCACACAATTTACCACTTTATAAAACTCGATCCATCCTTTTTTTAATTAATTTATTTTGATCATTAATATTGTCAAAATTTAATATTATGTCATGGTTTAAAGTAATAGTTAATATTCAATCGAATTCGAATGACCTGTATTCATGGTTTTTGACAATAGTTTCATTAACCATGGGTATTTCCTTGTTCAATCAAATTGTCAAGTTTTGTATCTAAAAGAAAAACGAATTTATTATGATTATAAATCTTTAATTTTAATTATAAATATTGATTTGCATAAGAAGCTTATACAGTTAATTGGTGAAAAACATTTGTTATAATTTTTTTTTTCCAAAAATGTGATAAGGAATTATATACTTCAAATGATGAGGAACAACGTATTATTTAATGAAAAGAGTGGCCATTTGTATATAAAAAATAGGATAAACTCTAACACCTTTTTAAAATTGTAACACTAGGAGGTAAATCCTAACTTTAAAAATTAAAGAAAATAATATGATTATAATAAGTAATTGGAATCCCTATCTTAAAAATCTCTATGTATCCTTTAATGTTTTGAATAACAATCAAATTCTTTTTACGATACAACAAGAGGTTTCAAATTTGAGGAAATTTAGTTTGGGATCATCAAAGGTTATCATGCATAAATTCTTAAAACTGAAGGCTTTGTTCTCATTCCTCACATTCATAATCTTTTCAACTTAGTAATTAATAGAGTTTGCACAACTTTGAACTTAAAATCTCATTGTTTGTATTTTTAAAAATAGTGATAAAGGTAGCTCAAATTATAGGACCATTATGATTATCCCTCTTCTATCCAAGTTGTACATAATTATTTTGTAGAAGAAGATTAGTTTTTGGTTAGAAAGTCATAGGACCAAGTTGGTTTCTAAATCTATCACTTGCCCTTAGACCACAAAATTATTCTTATGATTATTGCAAAGGAGTGTTGAGATAATAAAATAAATCTCCTTTGTCGCTTCATTGATTTTAGGAAAGCTTCTGACACAATGCCTATAAATAACCTATGGAAGATATTGTAAGATCTAAAGGTTCATTTTGGGTTCAAGGTTGTTGGAATAAGGTTGTATGGAAAAATAATTGTTGGTTTAGGAATAACAAGGGCTGGCCAAAAGAAATTAACTACAATATAGATGTTAAGTAAGGATGCCCTCCCCCTAGATGGGGTGTTACTATGACCATAATGACTATATGACTGCTAGCCATATGCCTCTCCATTTGGCACTCCTCGATCCTCTCACGATTGATGGTTGATGTATGTGTCATCCTCCAGGTTGGGCATATCAACTTGTGATTCATTCAACTAGGTACAATAGCAGTTGTATTTCAAAACCTTGGTACAATGATCTTGAATGGTTTTTATGGTTCAGTGGAGGTTGCAGTTAATATAAAGGACTTTCCTAAGGGTTCCCTCAAAATCCGTAAGCCCTAAATGTAGATGAAGAGCATAAAGCCCAGAGATGGTAGGGGCTCACCTGTTGTCTCCACTGTGGTTACCTCCCATTCTAGCTCGGACTTGTTTAGACTTCTCCACTCATTTTGCTTCCTATTCCTCGACATTATGCCTCGCGAAAGAAGAAGAGTGTGCAGAAGTAGTGGAGATTTTTGTGGAGCTTTAGACTTCTCCACTCATTTGGCTTCCTATTCTCCATTGAACAATGACGTTAATAGTGAACATTAACAATTGGATTTGAATGTAGTGCAACAGGAGTCACATGACATTCAACACGAGGAAGAGTCTTAGAGTTGCATGGTGGAATGGGAGGATTTGTCACCAAAGACTGTCACAGCAGATGGTAATGCTACCCCACAAATTCAAGTGGATGTAATTAAGGATAAGTTGGTTACAACCTCGCCTCTGGTTGAGGGTGATGGTTCTCATCTCTACGAGAAAGGTGAAAGTTCCTACCAACATGAAAACAAGGATAGACCTACTCAGTTCTCCGAGGACCACCTACATCTCATATTTGAGCTGCGAGGGGAAATGGAAGACCAAAAGTTTCAACAAGAGACGATGGAAAGGAAAATTGACTTGTTGTTTGATATGTGCTCAAATCCCCCGCAACGTCAACAAGATTAGGAACAACTCAACCAACACGTTATTGTTCCTATTTGGTTAGATCCATCCAAGAGCAATTACAAGGGCAACTCATCCGACGAATGAGTCTCCTATATGGTCATGTTTTTATCTCTTTTTTAAATGCATGTTCTCTTTAGGTATAGCTCCTTACTTGTTATGGTCATCTCTGGTCTTAGTTTTTGGGTATCTACAAACAAAACTGTATTATGCTTTCAAATTTTGGCCCCCTAGGCATGCTTTTTCAGAAAGTAAGGTCTTGGTGCTTGTGCTAGTTTCCTCTATTGGCAGCCCAAGTAACATGATCCCCTGAATGTACTCTATTTTTTTGGAAATAGAAGGTAATACAATCTACTAGCTTACAAAAAAATAAGAAGTAAATATTCCCTCTACTCCTCACTCTTTTGCCATTCATATTTACAAGCTAGAGGTGTGTTTGGAGAAGAAGATAGTGCTGGCACTACTTTGGCCAGATAGTCATCATTCTTCTTCTCTACATAGATAATATTGTTCTTTTCACAAATAACTCCTCTAATATTGACAACAAAGTTATAATTCTCAAATATTTTTGTGTTAGCCCCAAAATTTCAATGAACACTTATATAAGACAAAGGTTTTTATAATAAAATCTAGGAAAATCACTTCCCTAATTTTATGTATAATAATTACATCTTAGAGGAATTTATTTCATACAAATATCTTGTAGTTGACCTTCATTACATGCTCAATTGCAACTATAGTGTTTAAAGAAGTATATTGGAGATTAGAAAATATATTTTGATATTGAGAACAATTATTAAAAAAAAATTATATTTAGAAAAAAAAAGGTCCTTTTTCATATGCACAATTACTTTATACACGATTACTTTGATAATTTTATATAGTTATGAAGTTGTAATATTTCTAAAAAAAACTTTGAGAAAAATCAAACAAGTTCAAAGGCATTAGAATTAATAATCTTAATATTAAAAACAATATGCCATATTCAATCCTTTTCTTGAAGGCTAGGCTTCCACCCGTTAAGAATTAAGAATTAGGTTATGATTAGGCACTTCTCTTACAAACATAAGCTAATTAACTTAAATATTGAGACGCTCCCTAGCGTTGCTTCAAATAGGAATAAAAGTCACTCAAATAAAAAAATGGGTGAACTAAAAATACTTATTCTTTGCTTAAATCATTCGAAGATAAACAAGGGCAGCGTGGCTGTGTGTACTGCCTCCCCACGCTGCGCGCCAATCTGACAAAGTATTAATTCCACAACCCACATATTTAATGCCAAGACCAATCTGCCTGCCAGTCTGACAAAGTATTAAATATAAATAATATAAAATAGAAATTTAACTTACCCACTTTGTAGTTTGTAATGTTTTTGAGTTAATTTTTACCTCGAAATAAGTGAAGGCTGCAATAACACTATAAAGTTATCAGCCAATGAAAGGTAAGAAAATTCAATTTTTTTACATATTAAAAAATAAGAATTGTAGTTTCTTATGTTATACATTAAGATTTTTACAAAATTTTTAAAGTCAGACCAAATTAATAGAAAAGTCAACCCCAACTCATCACTATGTATACTGCCTGGGAGGCAGTACAATAAGAAAATATCTCTTAAAACTATTAATACCATAAAAAATATTTTCACAACTAAATTTAAAAAGAAAAATTATAAGGAAATGTAGAAATTATATTTTCACAACTAAATTTAATTTTTTTTTTATAAAGAATTGTAGAAATTAAAAATAAGAGAAAATTAACCATTTAAAGAATCTAATCTTAATACTAATCATTGAAAATAATATGTATTAAGTAATTTGAGTAGCTATATACTAATTTAATTATCGTGTTTTTTACTTTGTTTTAGATTTTTTTGTTTACTCAACATTGTAGATAACGTAGTAAATTTTTTCAACGAGAAAATTTCTCAATTATATTATAAATATAATTTGTTTTCTAGTCAAGAGATGTTACAAAGTAAAACGAAAGGAGACGAAACTGATAATGAATCTTGCATCAATAGTGGTCTCTCGACCAGCAGATGGAGAAAATTCATGACCATGATCATAAACAAAACCCATACATCCCCAGAAAGACACCGGAGAAGAAAACCAACACACAAGCTGCAAAAAGAGTTACAAAATAGGGCAAAAACCCAACAAAAACTAGAAAAGAAGCTAAACCAAAAGCTGCACGCCCCCAGAGGACCTCGAAGTGTATACCCAACACCGCACGCCCCCAAAGGACCTCAAAGTGTTAACCAAAACACCGCACGCCCCCCATGGACCTCAAAGCTCTGTTCCAAAACCTCTTTAAGCCAATGAGGAAGAGTTCAAGAGGGTTCAGAAAATCGAAAGGAAGCATGACACTGGCTGCAACAAAACACCGTAGCCACCTCCTCCGCAAATACTTCGTCGCTAATCACAAACAGAGCCTCACCAGATCTGGCAGATGCAGGCTCGGGGAGCTGTCCCAAAACTCGGCCTTGAGCAGCTGCCTCGGCCCCAAAACGTCGCCTCAAAGAAACCACCGCCACTGCATAAGGTTCACGCGTCCACACGACGCATTAACACACCGAAACGCAAAAGTCGGATCCTCCGCCGCCGCCTTCCTCTATCACTCGATCCACCCTTGGTCGCTCGCCCTGTAAAGTTCTTACGCCCGCTCTTGACCATGGAGACTAGGGATGCAGCGAACGAAACCTAGCCGCAGAGTTGGCAAAGCCAAATTGCTCGACCCTCAAAACCCTAGCACTAGACGCGGCACTCACTTCCCGATTACTCTAAAACTATCAACGTCTAAAAATGCAGCTCGCAAAACCTAGCCGCAGAGCCCGCAAAGCCATATTGCTCGACCCTCAAAACCCTAGAACCAAACGCGACGCTCACCTCCTGATTACTCTAAAACTTTCAGCGTCCCAAGGTTCACAAAAAAAAAGAGTATATGTTCACCAACATAAAACCGATGTGGATAACTTAGTAAGTTACGATATAAACGAGTGATCAAAAATATCATGACATCATTATGTACAACTTAGTTTGTGATATAAATGATGTAGGCATGACATAATTTGACATTTTATTACACTTAAAACAATGTTATTTTTAAAAATAAAATGTCTCTTTATATTTACTCATAAAACGCACGTGCATGGTATTTTATTAAAAATTAGAGTAACCATAATAACTTTATTTTTAGTATTTACTCATAAAACGCACGTGCATGGTATTCTATAAAAAAACAAATGGTTTAGAGTAACCATAATAAGCAAAAGAGATAATACACCTTGCAATCATTGTGCAAGTAGAAAACATATCCATTAAGTAGAAAACATACTGACTGGTTCGGCTCCCATGGCGGATTTACTGCACTTTCATCTGACCTTTACTCCTTTTTGACTGAGCTGGATTGAAAGGGTGCTAGCTTCTCAGAGCTTGTTTTGGCTATGACCGATCTATCCTCCGGTTGCACCTCTTCAACTCTGTTATCAAACCAGTTACTGTTTTTCCCTCTCTTTATTATTTTTTCAAACTCCTGTATCTGCCGCTCCGGGTGTTTCTTTGAACATATGGGCCATCAAGCATAAGCAGAATCTGGTGTAGCAAGCAAGGTTTCTGATCTTGTAAGACATCAATTCCAAGATCCAGGATCCTCCACAGATGACTCCACGAACACAGCTCATCGCATAAGCCAGGATCCTTGGTATCACCGCAACTTAATGGTTACCCATGATTCGGAGTTGGCGGCCTCGCATTGATTTACTTAACTGTGCTCCTGACCGTTTCGCTGCATTCCTTTATCTGCCTGTTTCGTCTACCTTTCTGGGCTCCTGACCGTTCCACTGCGCTACACTTACTGCCTGTTTCGTCTTCTCCTTCCATATAAGGACTGTTGGAGAAACACATCTTGTAAGACATCAAATACAAGATCCAGGATCCTCCACAGATGACTCCACGAACACAGCTCATCGCATAAGCCAGGATCCTTGGTATCACTGCAACTTAATGGTTACCCATGATTCGGAGCTGGCGGCCTCGCATTGATTTACTTAACTGTGCTCCTGACCGTATCGCTGCATTCCTTTATCTGCCTGTTTCGTCTACCTATCTGGGCTCCTGACGTTCCACTGCGCTACATTTACTGCCTGATTCGTCTACGCCTTCCATATAGTAAGTGGGTTTTTGACCATCTATCGATGGATAGCTTCTTTGAACGTTTCTTTAATCTTATTTTAATCTGTCGCCTTGGATAGAGTTTCATTTGTCCTCTAGCTTACAAACCCCACAGTCTCTGGCCTGGCCCTGTTCTTCCCTACTTCCTGTCGGCCACTTTGATCTTTCTTTAGACTTATTTAGCTGCCGACTGCCCAGAGTACCATTTGTCATTCACCCTACTCTCCCAGCAGCCACGGGTCTAGCTCCGGATTCCCTCTACTCCTGTCGGCCATCTGATGCCCTCACTTTCTATTGACCTATCTGCCTGACTAGATCCTTTCTCGTGAACCTACCTTGAGAGTGCAGGCCCACATACGCTGGTCACTTATCTGAGCCCTTGTATCGACATTTTCCATCCTTCCAATTCTTCTGTCTGGTACTCAACAGCCCAAACATTGGTCTGCACTTGCGCAGTCCCACAACCTAGTGGAGAGGAGGTGGACCACACAGATTGACCATATGGAAGCACTGACCAATCAGCTGATGCATCCAACTGATGATTTCATCTGGGAACGGGAAGGCTTTTTTGATAAAGTGGACTCTCTTGCAGACAGACTCCCGCCC
>ML783010.1:78352-94261 GCA_009831015.1 Picea engelmannii
GCATATACCCAGAATACATAATCAGCAGGCGGACGCCCTTTCCAAACGTGCTCTCAGCGAAGTGGTGGGGCGATTATCGATTTTCCATTCGGAGAATGGGATCGTAAGTCCCACTACATTTTTAAACCTATTTCAATGATTCATTGTGCTGACTTTGGGCACATTAGATGAGTCTGCACCGATCGGAGGACTCATTGCTTTGCTCTCCTTGTTGTAATTAACCTCGGCATTTTGAACTGTGTTAGCTCTCCTATAAGCCTTGGGATGCCCCCTATTTTGATGGCCTTTCTCCCTCATCAGTGCAAGCTTACTACAGCGGTCCCTGGAGGCTTCATTACTCTGCTGATGGTTTTCCTTGTCTTATATATAGTGGATCCTAGCTATTCGGCGATGGACAATTCGATTGTTGATTGTGTTTTTACAGAGTGATTGTTGATTGTGATTTACAGAGTGTTTTACAGGGTATTCCCTGTCTAAACATCGGATGATTAGCTATTCGGCGATGGATACTACTTCTCTTTTGTTCGTTTTATTTCGGATTGGGCAAGATAGTTCCCAGGAATTTTCCGTATCTCTGCTCAACGGAGACAGCTATGTAAATGATATATAACTATTAATATATCGAGTAATTTTTTCTTGGAAAAAAAAAGTAGAAAACATACTCATATACCATGCAAACGGTAATTTTTTTACATAAAGGTGACATAGACATAGACATAGACATAGTGGCAACAACATAATAAAATGTCCACCTCACCAACTTGAAACATTACAATATACAACAATAAGAGAGGGATAATCTTTATCATGGGGGTTCGTCTCAAAATTCAAATTCAATAGGAGGTTTAGGATACACCAATATTTACTCTTATCCATCATTTTCCCCTCTACAAGGTTTAGAATGCTTCTATGCTTATATAATGATGAGAGACATATGTAGGTACTTATTAATCTTAGGAATTCGAGTGAAGTTAGTTGTTTTTCTTCTTTTTGTGCTTATACACTTTTTGATTAGATTGATGGTGAGGGTATCCGTCAAACCATTAGGACTAGGTTGAAGATGAAGGAGGGTTAATGACAAGGGGATCCTTGCTTATAATGTAAAACCTTAGTAGCATAGTACATCAAATGGGCCATTTTTCATCTCCACCTTGTAGTTGTACATATTAGGACCCATCATATTGACTAAACATTTTGTTGTAATACACGTTTTTAAAAAGGACACAATTTCTTATTTTTCAAAGCAGATAAATAATCAATCTTACTAAGTTACCTCGTTTCATTAAACTCAATAACCTAGGAAGCTAATCACCTCATAATGCAATTTTCCAAGATACGAGAGAGGGCAGGACTTGACAAAAGAACTAAGAGGTCCAATCCAAATTTGACTTGGAAACTTGCAATACTAAAAGAAGTGTTTGACATTATTATCTCTACCACATGAGCGAATTTTGAGAAAGGCATACCTAAGTATTTCAATAATTTCCCAAGAGCCATCCCACCCAAAATTAGATACCAAAAGAAGAAGAATTTATGGGGATCTAGAAATAGTCTCCATATTGAATCAATCTTATAAATCCAATTATTTTATTTATTTTTTATCCTCCAAAGCTTATTAGGTCTAATAGTCAAGGCATTCTTTATAATAAACCATTTATAACTATCATTTGGGCGATATTTCCTTACTCTCTCAATATAATTCCATCTAAAATATCTTCACCAGATCACTGGGATTACATGACAATAATTGATAAAGGATTATCATTGACAAGGATTTTAACATGCTCCCAAATCAATGTGTTAGGATTGGAAAGGAAAATTTCAACTTTCAAAATAGGCCAAGCCTTTCAATCTCTGGTTTGGGAGTAAAAATGATTTGTGCTCTCTGAATTCCTCTCTTATATAGTTGCTTGGCTAAGAATTAGGAAGTTTCAACAAATGGATTCCATTCACATAATACCACTTGAATCCACTATAAACAATGCTCATTATATGAAAAACCAAACTTCAGGGTATCACTTTTCTAGATGATCTTGGATTTAATGGATTCCCAAGTCCTCTAGATGAATTCTCCCATGAACACTTGCTTAATATTAGCTTGAGAAGGAGTGAGTACAAGAGTTTGAAAATTTTGGTTACTTCAACCATTTTTACCAAAGAGCCCCTCTATCGCTTAAAAGAGCCCCTTGTTCTTACAATATCAGTCTCATAGGAAGTAAATTCCCAAGAATTTTCAAATTGTTCTTAGATTTAGGTAGTTTCCAAAATTTCATTAAACAAAAGAAAAGACATGTTTCATTAATATGATAAATAAAAAAAGAAAACCATGTTGTAAGACTACAACAATCTACCCTTTTAAAGGTGGTTTAGGCTACTGATGATCCCCTAACCACTGTTAATAAAATATTTTTAGGGGCAAGTGTTAATAGATTGCTACTAAAAATGCCTTTGGTGGTTCTTTTACAAAACCTTTCCATTAAATTTGAGAATTTACCATTCAATAGTTCTTGTTTGAAAGATCACCAATAGTCACGTTTTGGCAACAATATATGGCAAGCTCCCCCAAACGTTTCGAGGATTCAATATTCAGGGGTGAATTTTTAAAACCATCGATTAAAATTCTTGAAAATTGATTTTTTAGGGGCAATTTCTAGAAAAAAAACTCCCATAAGTCCGGTTTATTTAATAATAGAGTGTAAATATGAATAGATATTAAAAAAGTTCCACTTCAAAAAGACATGAAAATAATTTTTGTATGAAAAATATACGGCCATTTGAAGTATCAAAAGAGTCATTCTATAGTGAGTTGTAGTGTTATGTAGCAATTTGTAGAGTGTTTTGCAATAGGTTGTAGCATTCTACAATAGGATTTAATGTTTTGCAACAAATCATGGAGTGTTTTGTAATGAGTTGTAGTGTTCTATTGCAAATTGTGGAGTGTTTCATAGTAGGTTGTAGTGTTTTGCAACAACACTTTTACAACCAATATTTGTACACAAAAACCAAACAAGTCTAAGAAACATGCCATTTCTCATCTTAGATTAGAAACAATCCATGAAAACAAAGAAAATAGTTAGACTTACATCAAGCCAAAATGTAAATGAAATATGTAACTATTAGAAAATAGATCGTACATCAAAACCTACAATAATCAGTGTCTATTGCAATAAACACAACCTACATCTACTAATACAATAAAGAGGGTATCAATGAACCTCCTGCTTCGTTCAAGTGGGCCTTAACTTGACAAAGCAAGGTTGTTGAACTCTCTGTAACTAACTATAAAATATTATTGTACTTAATCAAAACTTAAAAGGTAATATATGACATACATAAGAAACACATAGATGAAATGAACTAAAATTTGCTTCTTATTATTAAACCATATATGTAAATCAAATATTATTGTACTTAATCAAAACTTAAAAGGTAATATATGACATACATAAGAAACACATAGATGAAATGAACTAAAATTTGCTTCTTATTATTAAACCATATATGTAAATCACTAAGTCTGAAAGAGCGCTCTATATATAAAAAAATCTCCACTTCATAACAATCTCTAGCCTAACCTTCTCCTAGCTTGGTCTTACAACCACTTATTTATAACATTTGGTAGATAGATAAATATAAACATGAGAATATAAATGCTTCTTATTAATACTTCTAACAATTTAATAAAATGATTCTAAATTAAACAAACTCCATAATGAGTTGGTTTATACAACTTGCTTGGATCCTCATACATTTAATAACCACGAGAAACATAATACTAAGAATCTTGTTGTCTGGTGTTAAAATGATATAGGAGTCTTTAATATTTCCCCATGTGTTCCATATACTACCATTACTTATCACATGCCAAAATGAGTGGAACCACATTCCATAACAATGCATGTTGTTGGTTCTGTAACATCAGGCAAGTTTCCATAGTGCCTTCTTACGGTTTTGAAACAACCACAAGGTTCTTCAACATATTTTCATTAAGTGGTATGCCCCCAATATCAACCTGTAGCATTTTGTAGCTGGATGAAGTGTTTTGCATTAGGTTGTAACATTTTGTAGTAGCACTCCTACAACCAACATTACTACTCAAAATATAAAAAAATACAAGGAAACATGTCATTTATGATCATCCTATCTGATTGGAAAAAATCCATGACCATAAGAACCATATTCAATGTGAAAAACCTTGAAATGGAATCCATATGACACCTATAGGGAACATATTTCCTTAAGTATAAGTCTTGTGTGGTAGTTAAAAACCACGTGAATGGTCCATTTGGTGCTACAAAATCCTCTTTTAGGACCTAAGAAGCTATAGTTCATCCTCATAGGATGTCTAGGGCCTTGATAGCTACCCCCAATACAATGGAAACCATGTGCCACTTGTAAGCCAAAGATTCCCTTTACAAGGTATGTGGGGTGGTTTAGGACCATGTGCATTCCAAAATACATTGGTGTTCTTTCTTAGACCATGTCCAAGGAATCAAGAACCATCCTTAGTGTGAAAAAGTGCCTTGTAATTTTTTCCCTGTGACACTTGTAGGAAAAAGAAGCCCTTTAGAGTGTCTTTATCTGGGATTGTGTGCATAGTCCATAGCCACATAATTGTCTTTTATCCATTAAGACACTAATGTTCCTCCTTGCACCATGTCAAGGGCCCCAAGAACCATCCTTGATGTGTGAAACCTTGTAGTGACATTGTTGGTTTGTTCTTTCTCTTCTTATTTCTTCTTGGGTTGACCTAGGTTCGGATCTCAAAAAGTTTCCAATAAAACCCTCTAAAACTATAGGCCCTCCTCGTAAACTAGAAGGCAACATTGTGCATAGGGTGCACAATGTAGTATCACGCAAGATAGCTTTATGGGTGACTGCAATACCCATGTGTTTGCAGTCTAGGAATGAGTGGGGATCTGTGGTGGTGTTCTTCCTTCTTCATGCATTAACCTTGTTCTTGATTTAAGTATTTCTAGGATTCATTCATCTTTAGCTTTATGCATGCATGCTAATACACTTAGTTAATCATTCAGTCATAAGATAATCATTAATAGAATGTAAATGCTCAATGAACATCACACATAACACAAGTTTTATCGTGGTTCACCCCCTCCTAGGGCTACGTCCACAAAGAACTGGCTTCTCTTCTCTTTTATTTAATCTGCTGCAAAATCTTGCGTTGCGCGCATTACATCTCAGTAATACAATCAAGATCAAGGAAATAATCCTTTATGAGGTGGACTAGATCACACCAGGATCCTCATCCCATGACCTAACCCTCAAGGACTTTCCTATTCAACTCTTCTACATGACTTATTATACTTGACAACATAGATCATCTTCTACTACAACCAACCAAAAATAACAACCACCCTCTCTAGTCCTCCTAGGTATTTATTTATACTATTTATAGGATTATAGCCATCACAATCCTTAACAAAAACCCTAAACCTATCATGGTTAGGATTTCCTACCTACTTTCCATGTTTCTTTTCCTCTTGCATGCTTCTTTTCCTTCTTTTCCTGCATGCTGCTTTCTTGCCATTTGTTGTGCGTGCTCCAAAATTAGGTCTTCCTTTACAAAAATATGTCTTTCCTCCAAACAGATCCTTCTCCAAAATTAGGTCTGTGCCTAGAATAGACTTCCTTTCTCAAAATATTCCTGCACCCAACAGACCCCCAATACTGACATGTGGCTCGTCCTGAGCCACTCAGGTGGTGTGTGTTTTCTGAACAACCTTTGCCAAGCTGTGAAATTTTCATTCTAATTCTTCCCATTTTTCTCTAACTTGCACAACTTTACCTGTAAGCTCTTCTACCGTCTGTGTTATGATATGTTCCTTGAGAGACTCTGCACTCTTAACATGATCCTAATCCATTCTTGTATTTTCCTCCTCCAGTTCCGTAATTATTTGCGCTGCTTGCTCCTGGAGAGGTTCTAACTGGGCCTGCCCGACCTGCTTGTTATTATGAGTAGTCTTCAATCCTGTCTGCAAGGTCTTCATCTCCTGCACGCATTCAACCACTCTGTAATGTTCATGGAATTTTTTCACTGCTTCAGCTCCTGGATTGCAGTGCTAGTCTCCTCCTCTTGATGGTCTAGTTGCTGGACCCTGTCATCTTCCTCCAATGTCGTCCATAGTTGTGCGGTCCTGTCAAAAAGTTCTGTGACCTTTTTCGCTTATTTTTCCATCGATTCCTCTTGCAAAGATGCTTTTTGTTCCCTTTCAGCTGTGAATTCGAGAGGGGTGGTGGGTGTTAAATTTTCTTTGAGAACCTCAATCTCCTTTTTGTAGTCTTTGAGAACTTGTGCAATGATTTGAATATGTTCTTCATCACTGCTCGTGGTTGCCTGCGCACTATCTGGAATTCTTGTGAAGACTTCCTTCAAATTCTCTTCTAATTTATTTGCGCGTTTCTTCTCCTCTTATGTCTCCATCTTGACCTACTCTACCACTAGTTCTAGGGCATCCTTGCCATTTCTGGTTTCTTACAATTCCATCGTGTCTGTTCTAACTTGCGATTACACTTCTTGTGCAACACTGGCTTGTAGTTTGTACAATGCCTTTGTTGCAACTTTAAGTGGCGTCTATGTTATGGCCTCGTCGAACTGCAACATATCTATTGTTAACCTGAAAATAGGACTTGCTTGCACTACGATCTGGATGGTGTCTTCTTCATTCTACGCTCTCCTATCATTTTATTATGTCGCTTGGGAGATTGGTTATGTTCCCCTTTCCTTCCTCTACGCCGCCTGTATCTTTTACAAGACCTGATTAATATCGTCCAACTTGTTCCTTATCCTTCCTCTTTGGTTCTTGACCTCTTCGAACTCGTCCACTGCACGGTCCTATACCCTCTCTACTACAAGATCGACATCATCCTCGGTAATTGTGTATTCTGGGATTTGTTTATGGGCCTTGGCCTTCTTGTGCGGCCCACCTGTATGTATGATTATCCTTTTGGGTGGCCCCATCTCTTACGGAGTAGCTGCCGATGGAGTTTCCTACGTCGTTGTGTCCCCCCTTCCTTGTTCTTCCTGCACTGGGGCTTTTTCCTTCTTTCCTATTTGTGCATCCTTCTTTGGGGTGCTACCCTTCTTCTATTGTGATGTATTTTGACTGAGCTTCCCTTGTTGTGTTGGTGTCTTGGGCACGACACTACCCCTTGCAGATGTCTTGGACGACCTTGCTTCCACTTCTTTTCCCTTTAGCATGTTTTTGGTGATGACTAGGATCTTCAAGTCATCATGTCAGTCTCTCATTACCGTTTCAACTTCCTTTGCATTGATGCATAATTGAAGTTGTAGCCATTATTTCTCTAGATCCCTACGTGCTTGGATTCACATGTTTTGTTGCCACTTCTTCACATGGAATCTTAAGAGCTTCCCATTGACGTGTACCATGCTACGCGACATCATCCTACTCTGTCGCAGAAATATGAGTAGGGAGGCTCTTTCCAGCCAATTAACGCTATCAATATCATTAGCCAGGAGTAGTGGAACTCTGTTCCCAAGTCCTGTGCATCCTTACAATCATCTAGGAATATGTTCAGTAAGTATGGGGCCCAACTAAGCATGGTGACATTTGCGCATTGTGTTGCTGCTACTAAAACCCTTGCAGGGACCGCCTCCTTGCGACATTTGCGAAGTAGTTTGCATGCCATCAATTTTGTTGCCATCCTGGTGGTTGCGTCACTAATATGCTTTATAATTATGCCGTACGATCCCCTTTCTGTTCCATAAGTCTTCTTCATCTCTTATACGAGGGCCTTTTCCTTGGTTTTGTCATCTAGGTACTACGCAAGCTTCTTGTCATTTGATAGTAGGCCTGTGATGAATGAAATTAGCTCCACGTCGATTGAGACTAGTTCTTCCAATCATAAAAATCCTCCATGGAGGACTGCCAACAACTTCTTGAAGCAATTGTTCTCATCTTTCCCTCCTCCGAAGTGAGGAATCTACAACAAATTCAGAATCCTTTTGTTTGCCAAGCCTGCCTCCCATTGCTTTGGCTGTAGTATTGGATCTCCTAATGGCTATGTTCCCAATCTCTCCATATACACTTGATGTGAAAATTATAGGAATTTTCTAGTGCCATACACATCATGGTCTGCGTATCTTATCCTTTCAACGCAACCTATTAGACTTGGTGTGGCCTGCACTCCCTTTGGAATGCACGATAAAATGATCGAGACATCATGATACTTGCATGGGGACCTTGCGATGGGTTGTTTCCCCTTTCTTTGTGCTAGTGTGCCAGATATCCCAACCTCTGGTTCTTCTTCCCAGTTCGACTATAGTTTCCCCATGATATCTTCGAGTTTCACTTCCTCATGCTTCACAGACCCCACCATAGGTTGTGGCCTTGGTCTGTCAAACTCTGTTCTTTTTCTGTGGTCGCCATTTATTTTGTGGGCTGCTTCAGCCCTAGAAGGTTGTTGTGGGTTGCCTGCCCGACCCTGTGGTTAATGGGTTATGGCCTTGCGCACTATCGTGCGAGTCGATATCCAACCCGATCGTCGTCGGGGCCTGCTCTTCTTCTTATACCAGTGTGGCGCTCACTAGTTCGACCTGTGGAGAAGGAATTGCCTCGACATCGACGATTCCCTCTGTCTGTGTAAACTCTTGCTCCGCTTATGTTCTTTCCTGCGATGGCATGTGGATACTGCATGTTTTTCATGTTGTTTGGATAAGTGTGTAGAACTTTGGAGGTGCCATCATGGGCAATTCTTCCTTCCCCGATTGATATTTGGCTGCTACGATCTCTGAACTTTCCTGTTTGCCTCTCTTCTTCGTTCTCTTTAGCTTCGCGGGTTTGTAAATTCACAATATGTCTCATTTGTTTCACGTTTCCATTATATATAGGGCGTCCTAAATGTCTTGAATCTTCTTGGAGAAGATTCTTTGATGGTTATTAATGTGTTAAATATTTTCGAGTACGCTTCATTCAGTTTCATAAATGCCCAATTCACACCATTTTACCCCGATGACCAGTTTTTACTTTTCTGACCGTTGGCCCGTTTTTTGGTGCATTGCAATTTTTCGGTGCGTCATACGTTTCTATTGTGAATTTTCCCTTAGTGTGTAGTGTTTGCTTCCTGTCAACCATATGTTGCGCGTGATCACTTTTTTTTTCGCATTGTTTCCACTATCTGTTGCGCATGATATTTCCCATTATTTTGTATTTTCTTTCTTTTTCTACTTTTTTTTCTTCCTTTTTGCTCTTTTTCTACTTTTGTCTTACTTTTTATTCTTTTTCTACTTTTGTCTTCCTTTTTATGATTTAATTGTTGGATTACTGAGAGTGGGGGGGGGGGTGGGGTGAATCAGTAATAGAACAATCTAATCCCTTTTAACCATAAAATGCAAGTGTTATATCAATGTAGCATTATCATCCAATAATTGCAGAGTAAATAAACAATGAAAAAATGAGTAATCATACACATACACAGTACACCTGTGTTTTTATGTGGAAACCCAAAGTGAGAGAAAACCATGGAATGGTTTTTCTTATATGTCTTTAAGAATTACGTCCATTGGAAGCACCAACTTCCTTTGTTTTCCAGCTGCAACTAGAAGGAGGCTCCAACCTCCTAGTTTCTCAGGCTACAATCTAAGGAAAGCTCCAACTCCCCAATTCTCTGACTACAACTAGAAGGAGGCTACAACCCCCTATGTTCTTTGGCTACAACCAGAAGGTGGCTACAACCACCTGTCCTTTCCCCATCCAACTAACTTGACGTAGAATTAGAATGATGGAACCACTGTCACACTATCACTATGAGATATACTGATGTAAACCTGTACCAATCAACCTGCACCAAACAACCTGAACCATGCATCAACCATGCATCAAGTTGCACCTCAAACTCAACAAAAATCTCTCATCAATTTCATCATCCAAATATGATTTGTAACTCTGTAATAGACCTAGTGTATATGATCACATACCTGCAAACCTTCCTTAACAAGAGACTAACATTTTCATCAAATTTTACTTTAGTCTCACATGACTAATTTTGAATTAGTCAACAACCTTAACTTGCAATAATCATAAATATGTACCTGTAATGAATAAAGGTATAAAAATAATACACAATGTTGTTTAGTGTCTTGTCTGCAATTTCTCCAGGTTTCACTTCTTGGAACCTCCCAGAAAAGGAGTTAGAGCAAAAATGGCATACCTTGCTTAATTCTGGTTTATTCTAGAGATCGAAATTGTAGAGAATTCCCCGCACATAATATTTTCTGTATAGATCTAAAAATGGTACAAAACATACTATGGACTGTACTCTAACCAATACATTTGGTATTACTGAATTTGTATCAGTTATGAAGAAGTTATGACGTTTTTACCCGAAAAACCTATTTTAGACTAGTTTCAGGACTAGCCACAAACCCTATTTTCCACGGAGTGTACCTCCAAAAATACAAGAACCCACAAGATTAAATTCTTATCACAAATTCTTGGATATGTTTCCTCAATGGTCTCCATATTTCGTGGTCTGAATCATTCTAGAAAAAAAATTATTGCGAAAATGGTGAGATGATTTGTAAATAACATACCATAGAAAGCATCATCAAAAGAATTTATCCTCCCTTGAATTTCGGCCTTCTTTACTTCACCTTCCCTCTGAAATTCGCCTTAGATATCATTTATTTACCTCAGTCACTTGTAGATATTCAAGATTCTCAAGTGTGATTAATGAGAGACCATTGCCTCTTATTTATACTTTTATGTAGCTTCCTCAAGGGGTTACCTTCTAACCATCTTAAACCACTTTCTTTATTTTAGGGCTAACCCACTTCTAATCATTTGTCCACTTAGTAATTCCTCCATTAAATTTATTAATTAAATAATTTTTTCTTTGCAACCACTTTGACTACTTTGACCTTTTGGGGCTTCTAGATGACTCATGAGGGTTCTCCAACTTCACATGGCAATAAATCTCTAACCGTGAGGGGTTTTGTGACATTCCACATACCACCATAAATGGCATGACATATACTATCCATCTAGAATAGTATTACCTTCAAACATATTAAAACTCATACCATTATACATCAAACAAACTTGGGTCCATTACCCAAGCCTTTGTGCTACCAAAATTTATTCAAGGGTTGACATAAATAACAACCAACCCAAATAATCAACATTTTCTTTCCTAAAATATACTATAGTACACTATATACATGAATTTCTTATTGCGCTGTAACTTTTTAAGAATTAGTAGGTCGACTGTCCCTCTATAGTTTCAGTCAACTATCGTTGATCATGCCTTTCAGTGCTGTTCCTCCCAAGTCTTTGAGCTGCACAGATCCCCCATTTTTGACAATCTTTACTTCATATGGCCCTATCCAATGCATTCTAAACTTACCAGGATGTTGGAAAAATTTATTGTCATAGAGTAGAACTAGGTCTCCTTCCTTAAAAATCTTCTTTTTAATATGCCTGTCATGCCAGGATTTATCTCTTGCTTTCTATACTTCCTAGTGAAATCCTTCCAGAATCTTGTCCTCTTCCATTTCCATTAGTTGACTTAGCATCTCTTGTACTGCGCCTCTTTCTGTCATGTTTGTAATTCCTGCTATGCACATATTGGGTACCAAAAATTCTAATGGCACCACTGCTTCCTGCCCATATATCAATATGCATGGTGTCTTTCCTGTCAACTTCTTACATGTGGTCCTGTATGCCCATAATACTGCTGGTATTTTCAAGTTCCAATCATCTCTGTTGACATTGCAGATCTTTGTCAAAGCATTTTCCAAAATCTTATTGAAGGCTTCTACTGTTCCATTTGCTTGAGGATGATATGGTGTACTCTTATAGTGATAGACTTCAAACTCCTCAGTCATAGCCATGATGGTATTATTGAAAAAATGAGTGCCTTGGCCACTCATCAGAATCCCGTGACATCCAAATCTGGTGATCACTTGCTCAAACAAGAAGTGTGTTGTTGTCTCTATGCTACCATATTTTATTGGTGCTGCTTTTGACCGTGTTGTTAAGTATTAAGTCACAGTAATGGTATATCTAGATATTGACCTTTTTGTTGGTGGATTAATAGGTCCCACAAAGTCTATTTCCCATTTTTCAAATAACTACAAAGTTACTTGTGGTCTTAGAGGCATCTCATCCATTCTGTTGGGTTTTCCAACCCTCTGACAGACATCACATTGCTGACAATATTCCTTGGCATCTTTATGGACTGTTGGCCACCATATTCCTACATGCAATACCTTCTACGTGGTAGCTTTACCTGCATTGTGTCCTCTAGCTATACCTTCATGAGCTTCTACCAAAATTCTGGATTGTTCATGTTCCAATACACACCTTCTCAAAATGCTATATGCGCCCATCTTATATAAATGTCCTGCAATGATTTTGTAGTCTACAACTCTGACAACCAGATTTTTCTTCTACGTAGTGCTAAAGTCTTGTGGCACAACCCCCGTGCTTAAGTATTCAGTAATATCAACGAAGTATTCATCAACTACTTGTACTGAAAATAATTGTGCATTAGATAATTTGTCTTCCAAGTTAGTAGGTTCTTCTCCATTAGTTACCCTTGACAGGTGATCAAGTCCTGCATTCAACTTCCCTAGTTTGACTATCACTTCAAAATCAAATTCTTGAAATAGCAATAGACATCTACATATCCTCCCCCCCAACACTAGCTTTTTGAATAGATATTTGAAAGCAAAATGGTCTATAAACATTTTAAAGTGTTTACCCAGTAAACAATACTTGAATTTTTGAAGTGCATATACCATGGCTAGGCCTTCTGTTTATGTGGTGTTGTAATTCTGCTCTGATTCTGACAGCTTTCTGCTTGCAAAGGCTATTAGGATGGTATAAGTACCTTGCTCCTGGATTGTAACATATCCACTACCTAATAATAAAAAATTTCGTTCTTCCTCAAGGAACAGAATCCCCGAAGTCCTACGGGGGTCTAGTGTGGGCTAGTTCTTCCCTGTTCACTATCCCTGTGATCGTGGGTTAGGACCACAGGCCAAACAAACCAGGCGTCTTTCACAACTCGCGACCTCACGAGTCGTGAATCAAAGGCCTTCCAGTTTTCTTCACAAATCGCCGATACTCGAGATCACGAAATTGGTATAACTACGTTCTGTCAGCGTACTCTACGCATGACCGCCACCTAGGCTAAACTCTAGCTCCTCTCGCTACTCGCGACTTCGTAAGTCCAAGTGTTGAGCTTTCGTGCCCTTCTCCCGCAAATCCCCGAGACACGAGGAGTCAACAGAGCATTGACTCCCTTCTCTAGGCGAGGTGGGTCCACCCGTCAATCACGCGAGCCCCCACCTTGAAGTGTTGCCATGTGTCCTCTCGTGCTTGGCTCTCGGCACTTCGCTACTCGCGACTTGGAGCGCCCAACCCTTGGGTTCTTACCTCGCGAACCTCCGAGGTAGCGAGATCCTTGGATCTCTGCCACCTGTCCTCCTCGTATGGACGGTCCTGATTCTCTCGTGGCTTTGCCACTCGCGACTTGGAGCATCCAAACTTTGGGCTCTTACCTCGCGAACCTCCGAGGTAGCGAGATCCTTGGATCTCTGCCACCTGTCCTCCTTGGATGGATGGTCCTGATTCCCTCGTGGCTTCACCACTTGCGACTTGGAGCATCCAAACTTTGGGCTCTTACCTCACGAACCTCCGAGGTAGCGAGATCCTTGGATCTCTGCCACCTGTCCTCCTCGGATGGACGGTCCTGATTCTCTCGTCACTTCGTCGCTTCTCTTCCTCGCGCCTCACGACTTTTAACACCAAGTACTTGGGTGTTCACCTTGCGAACTCTCGAGTTTGCGAGATCTCTCGATCTCTGCCACCTGTCCTCCTTGGATGGACGACTCAGATCCTTTTGTGACCTCGCCACTCGCGACTTGGAACATCCAAATTTTGGACTCCCATCTCGTGAACCTCCGAGTTCACGAGTTCCCTGGATCTCTGCCACCTGTCCTCCTTGGATGGACGACTCGGATCCTTTCGTGACCTCGCCACTCACGACTTGGAACATCCAACTTTTGGAATCCCATCTCGCGAACCTCCGAGTTCACGAGTTCCCTGGATCTCTGCCACCTGTCCTCCTCAGATGGACGGCTCGGATCCTTTCGTGACCTCGCCACTCGCGACTTGGGACATCCAAATTTTGGACTCCCATCTTGCGAACCTCCGAGTTCACGAGTTCCCTGGATCTCTGCCACCTGTCCTCCTTGGATGGACGGCTCGGATCCTTTCGTGACCTCGCCACTCGCGACTTGGGACATCCAACTTTTGGACTCCCATCTCGTGAACCTCCGTGTTCACGAGTTCCCTGGATCTCTGCCACCTGTCCTCCTTGGATGGACGGCTCAGATCCTTTCGTGACCTCGCCGCTCGCGACTTGGGACATCCAACTTTTAGACTCCCATCTCGCGAACCTTCGAGTTCACGAGTTCCCTGGATCTCTGCCACCTGCCCTCCTCAGATGGATGGCTCAGATCCGTTTTGTCCCCATTCACGAGGCTTAACCCTCGTCTATCTCCCTAAAGATCTAACGACTGTCGGGATTCCTAGTTCAAATCTGACAAGTCAGATCGGTCTCGATGCCGTGCCCTTTTCTTCTACTCTTTGGACGTAGAAAGATCAACGGTCCAGGTGTTCTTATGGAGCCTTGGGGTCCACGATTTAGATTTCCTCTCTATCCTCGAAGATAGAGGGAAAAGGGTTAAGGCAATTAACGCCCTCATTTGTTCCTTCGATTCAACGGTCGTGAATGACCGCAGGTTCCCCGAAAGGATCTCATCTGTTGATCAATCCTTATTCTTACGCTGCTACTTCGGGGTTTTGAAGAGGGTCATTCCTCTTCATATAGGGATAGCTAAGGCTTGCACATCCAAGTCCTTTTTCCCGGTTCTTGGTAAGCCTTTCTAAGAAGGAAATCTCTGGGAAGAGATCAAACCCAGGGCTTTCTTGGATATAGATAAGGGGAAACAAATTCTCGAGAACGGGCTGGATACCTGACTTAGTTCGACCTGGGTATTAGATTCATGTTTATCGACGTAAGCCGTGCATGGCTTCCTCTATTACAAGCATATGTCTATTAATTATCATCAAAACATTCACATACATTTTTATACTCAAGTCATTCACAATCTTACATTGCTGAGAGTATACTTACATATATATATATATCAGTGTATGAATTTCGAGATGCAATACATAAAATACTTATCAGAAATAACACCAGAAGTGGGTGAAACTGCTGAGAGGGGTGCTCATTTCCACCCAACCGTAGGCTCAACGACTCCCAACAGATTTACCACTAGCCACCCCCGAGCTGAGACCACGATGCTCTGAGACTACATCTCTCTGTCTACTAGTGACCAGGAGCGAAGGTTGCAATCCTTCCTCTCTGCTATCACTCACTCTGCGTAATGCCAGAGTTCCCCTCGCCTCCGCCCCCTCAATCGTTTCTACCATATGCCTTATCCTCTCGCGAGGTTGTGTGTGGCACGATTACCCTCGCGCTGATCAGGCCTGATGGCTCTACGGATGGGCGGTTCACCATCCCATCCCTCATCAAGCCATCCGCCTACCAGCCTGCGAGGCATTGAATTTCAGGGCCAGTGAGCCGCTTTTGGTTCTCTGGGCTAGTGGAGTCCAAATACGGTATTTCCTTCTCAGTGGAAGTTAATGCTACCTTTTCAGGTGCCCTCCACCGCCATCGTGGTCTCTTTTTCTGCACATCCCCTCATCAGCAATCCTGCAATAAATTCAGAATGTTATTCACATTCATTGACCTCTTCTCAAGGTCCATTTACATCACATATTCTCATTTATGAGTTTTCCATAGTTCTTGGCCAGTCTAGTTATATTTACAAACTGGGGGAAACAAGGTGTTACA
>ML783010.1:120755-132420 GCA_009831015.1 Picea engelmannii
ATACATACATACATACATACATACATACATACATACATATATATATATATATATATATATATATATATATATATAAGATGAGCCCCTTCGAATTCATATATGGTAGGCCGTGCAACACTCCTGTCAGTTGGAGTAATCCTGTAAAAAGAATTTCTTTTGGACCCAAGATGTTGAAAGAAATGGAACAACAAGTGACTCAGATAAAACAAAACTTGAAGGTCGCTCAGAACTGACAGAAAAGTTACGCCGACCAAAAGAGAACTCCAAGAGAGTTCAAGTCAGGAGACCATGTATATCTCAGAGTTAGGCCCAGGAAGAGTTCTTTGAAAATGGGAGCTTGTGCCAAGTTGGCACCTCGGTATTGTGGACCCTTTGAGGTTCTAGATAGAGTGGGACCTATAGCCTATAGGCTAGCACTTCTTCCCACAGTAAAAGCACATAATTTTTTCCATGTTTCATTATTGAAGAAATATATACATGATTATAATCATATAATTGACTGGTCTGTGATCCAGGTGAAACTGGAGGGAGAATTTCTACCAGAACCTCAATGCATACTGGACAGAAAAGAAATTTCTACCAGAACCTCAATGCATACTGGACAGAAAAGAAACCCCAGTCTGAAACCGAACCCGAAAAGGTTATACATATGTATATATATATACATGTGAAATGGTTCGCTAAGGAGGGCCATCCACCTAGCTTTTCTAGCATTGAGCTTTGGTTGGTCAAATATATATCGCAATCCACAGTGATCTGTCATAAGTACAAATTTTCTTCCCAGGAGGTAATGCCTCCACATTTTCAAGGCGTGCACTATGGCAGCCAACTCTAGATCATGGGTCACATAGTTGACTTCGTGCTCATTCAGTTTTTTGGATTCATAGCAGACCGCACTTCCTCCTTGCATAAGGACTCCTACGAGCCCTTCCTTACAGGCATCTGTGCACATGAGGAAGTTGGCTTCAGGATCGACGATCTTTAACACGGGTGCATGGGTCAGTAGATGTTTCAGGGTCTAAAATCTTTCTTCACATTTCTGTGTCCACATGAACTTTGTCCCCTTCTTCTGGAGGGCAGTGATTGGACAACCAATCTTGGAGAATCCTCTTATAAATCTCCTATAGTATCTTGCTAATCCCATAATGGATCTAATATCCAAAACATCCTTTGGAGTAGGCCATTCCATGATAGACTTGATTTTGTCAGGGTCTACTGCTACTCCTTCTTCGGATAGAACATGGCCTAAGTAATGTATTTGCTTCTGGAAGAATTCACATTTTCTGAATTTGGCATAGAGCTGATGTTCTCTTAGCACTTGCAGCAGAAGCCTAATATTCTCTTCATGCTCTTCTCTATTTTTGGAGTAAATTAATATATCGTCAATAAAAACCAGCACAAATTTGTCTAGGAATTTGCTGAGTACATTGTTCATCAAGCACATGAAAGTGGAAGGGGCATTGGTTAACCCAAATGGCACTACCACAAACTCATAGTGACCATACCTTGTCTGGAAGGCAGTTTTATGGATGTATTCACCCTTAATTTAGACTTGATGGTATCCCGACCTCAAGTCAATCTTTGAGAAAATAGACGCACCCCCGAATTGATCAAACAGATCATCGATCCTGGGCAAGGGGTACTTGTTCTTTATGGTTACCTTATTGAGTTGTCTATAATCTATACACAATCTAAGGGTACCGTCCTTCTTTTTCACGAATAGGATTGGTGCTCCCCATGGAGACACGCTGGGTCAGATATAGCCCTTATCCATCATTTCTCTTAATTGCAATTTGAGTTCAACTAACTCGGGTGTGCTCATCCAGTAGGGTGTCCTAGACACCGACAGCTCTCCCAGTGCAAGTTCTATTGAGAAGTCTATGTCTCTTCTCGGAGGTAGACCCGGTACCTCTTCTGGAAACACATATTTGTATTCTCTTAGGGTAGGGTGGTCTTCGAGGCTTGGTTTTTCATCTTCAATAGTTTTCAACACCTATATTGCATATAGGGGACATCCTTTTCGGCAATACTTTCTCATTTGCAGAGCTGATATCTGTCTCACCGAGATAGGTTTTTGGATCCCTTGAAGGGTTATCCTTTTTCCTTCTTTACTTACACATTCTAAGGTTTTATGGTAACAGTCCAATCTGGCTTTATGGGCAGCTAGCCAGTCCATACCAATCAACAGATCATATGATTCCAGGGGTAATATGTTAAGGGTTGCCTAGGTGGGGAATTCACCCAACATTAATTGGCAGGTTGGTATGACCTCTGTTACCCTTCTTTTGGTGCCAATGGCTAACTGTACCAACCATGGCTTGGTAGGTTTTTGTGGCTGTAGTTTACACTTATCAACAGCCTTAGGGGCTATATAACTCAAATTTGAACCAGGGTCAATCAAAATAGACAGTAGATGGTTGGAAATCATACCTTCTATTTCCACCACTAAAGCTTGGTGGTCAGCTTGGTTATTATCCAAGGTTGCATAAATTTGTGGCACACTCCTGGCCACATCATTGACCGTGGTAGCTTCTTGGATGTTGTAAATTCTCTGACTATTCTGTTGTCGGTGTGGACAGTCTCTCAGTAGATGTTCTTCTCCACAACCCCAACATTTCAAAGGTTCTCTCTTTGGGTTATCAGTCTTTACTGGGGCAGATCCAGAAAGTTTATTTCCGCTTAAGGAGGGAAAGTTCTACTGGTGTACACTTCGGGCTGGGAAGCTCATCCTTGAGTTCTTTTTATAGTCCTTAAATCTTGGGGATTTAAACCCCTTTTTTTGGAATCCCAAACTATTATTTGGTTTCTAGCCTTCGCGCGGTTCTGTTCGATGCCCAAGCTATTCATAACAATATGTTGCCTTTCGGATAGTATCTTCTAGGGTCTTTGGTTCGTCAAATTCAATCCTGTTCTGATAGTCCTTAGGTAGTCCATTGATGAATTGTTGCACTTTTTCTTTTTCTGCCTTTATGTAGGGTACATACCTCAGCAACTTGAGGAATCTGCTGACATATTCCTCTATAGTGAGTTGCCCCAGTTTGAGTTCATAGAATTCTTTTGTCTTTTCGTCGAAATATTTTTCTGACAAATACTTCTTCCGGAAGTATTTCTCAAACTGTTCCCAAGATAGGTCCTCATCGTGAACCCCTTTCACATTCTTAAGGTATTCCCACCAAATGGAAGGCTTTCTGTTCAAGTTGAAAGTGGCCACTTGGGCCTTCAAATTTTCTGAGAAGTCATGGACTCTGAAATACTTCTTTAGTCCAAGCAGCCAGGCCTCTACTTCCTCTCCTTTCTTTATTTCACCGTCGAAGGAGGATGGTTTGGCCTTCCTGAATTCTTCAAATTTATGACCCTTGAAAAGTTTCTGCTTCTTTCATTTTCCTCGGGAATGAGAACTAGTTCTACTGCTAGAAGAGCCCTCCGAACCGCTAGCTTCCTTCCCAGAGGAATCATCCGCCGCTTGTTCCTTACCTCTGGGATGGACCTTTTTCTAGGTGCTCCTCTCAGTGTGGCCACTAATATGACCATGTTTCTGTGTCTCAGGTTCATGCTGCATTTGTCTTTGTAAGTCGGATAATCTCTGCAGTAAAACTGCATTAATTTCCGTTTGTTTCTCTTGTTCTTTCATCATCCTCTCATTGTCATCCTTGCAGCTTTGTAATTCGACCATGAGGCTCCTCACAGTCTCGGCTACATCTGGAGGGGTCCCTACCGCCCTCCTTTAGTCAGATTCTTCGTCTCTATTGTGGGAGCCCTCCCGCACTTCATGGTGAGTCACCATTTTATACGTTGATAATTTCCCGCGGTTGATCATCTTCTTGTGTGCAAAAGGAAAAACGCTGGTTGTTAGTCAATGTTCATATTCATTTATAACCAGTACATAATTCATATTTTTCTCATGCACACACACAATAGGAGTTTTTTCATTCTTAACTTTGACTTTTTAATTGAGGGGGTTAGGATAAGGAGTTACTCCTTTTAACAATACTCTGAATGGAGCCTCTGTGCAACCCGTTCATGAGCCCAAGTAGGCCAAGTGTTGTAACCATGCTATGATACTAATTTGTAACACACCCACTACGGAATTCAAAATTTTTCGGCCTTTTCCATCTTTTCTCCAATGAATAGAATTCCTTGAATCCCTACGGGACCTGATACAGACCCTGCCATCCCTTATCCATACTCATATGATCGATGGCTATGACCACAGGTATTGCCAGAGAGGTGCTCCCAACTTTCACGATTCAGAAAAATCACGATGCATGTATTCCCTTGTTCATTTCGGGGTTTCATGCATTGGAATTTCGTGTTTAGCGAACACGAGGAAAACTGACCTTTGGAGATCGCGGGTACCGAAACGTCGAAATACCAAAACCATGTGTTCTAGTCCATTTCGGGACTTTGCCTATCGGGATTTCGCGATATGCGAGGACAGGAGGATTTCACATCTGGCTCTCCTGGAAGCCGAAACTCTGAAACACCGAACTTTGAAATACACTATACTATTTCGGGATTTCACAAGTCGAGATTTCGAGACTGGCGAGTACAAGGGAATACACCTTTGAGTATTCCGATTTTCGAAATGCCGAAATATCGTAACATGTCTGCGTATCGTCCTTTCGAGATTACACCCGTCGGGATTTCAGGACTAGTGAGTACAAGGGAATACACCCTTGAGTATTCTGATTTACTAAATGCCAAAATATCGTAACATGTCCGCATATTGTCCTTTCGAGATTACACCCATCGGGATTTCGGGACTGGCAAGTACAAGGAAACTCGCACTTAGGTACCCCGGGTGCTGAAACACCGAAATGTCCTAACCCCTCCACACGCTGTCATTTCAGGTTTTCGTGAATCGGGGTTTCAGGACTTGCAAATACAAGGGAGATTTCCCTTAGGATATTTCGAATTCTAAAATACCAAAATATCGATATTTAGCCATACGTTGTTATTTTAGGATTTTGCATATCGAGATTTCGGGAGTCGTGAGGACAAGGGTTCTTACCCTCTGATCTCCCGGGTGCCGAAAAGCCGAAATGCTTACCGACCGCCATGTGTATTCTACAGCTAGACAGCCTAGGTATTCCCATGGATCTTGAAATCGACGATCCTGATTTCTTCGCTACTTACCAAGGTAAAAAGGGGTTGAGGCATTAACACCTGTGTTCCTTCATCCAATTTAACGGTCATGACAGACCTTAGATCCTCTGAAAAGATCTCATTCGTGCATTTAGCAAGAGGAGGGGTATCCTGGGTACTGAACCTCTAAAACATCACAACTCATCCATGCTAGTTCATTTCGGGGTTTCACTAATCAGGATTTTGGGACTAGTGAGTACAAGGGAACTTACCTTTATGTGTCCCGGGTACCGAAACACTGAAACATTACCACAAATCATGCTATACTCATTTCGGGGTTTCGCAAGTCGGGATTTCGCACCTGGAAAATACAAGAAAACTAACCCTTGGGTTTCCTGGTTGTCGAAACACCGAAATATTGAGCTCTAAGAGACCCACTCTCTCTCATGTAGGGTTTTCAAACTTAGGCCTTAAGGTCCTTCATCGGGTTCCTGGGTATATATTAACATTATATATATATATATATATATATATATATATAATGTTAATTTACATTCATTGACCTTGTATACTAAGGTCCATTCAGAATCACACATTCACATCTTTGAGTTTGCCACAGTTCTTGGTCAGCATAATTATTTTTACAGACTGGGGGAAACAGGGTGTTACAACATTCAATATGAATTCTATGCTTGTCCTTCTTCTTGTATGGATATGATTGACTGTTTTCTGTTGTAACTTTCCTTCTACCTCTAGGTTACATCTTTCTAGCATACTTTTTAAGACGTTAACAGATGATGGGTCATTCAATAACTTAACACAAGATTGCAGAAAATTCTTTATGGTACTTACTTGCTTTAAAGGTTGTCCTTCACTAATATGGTCCATTGAGAATGGCATCCCATATATTGGTGGACTTTCAAGTTGTTTTGTGACTAACGTAGATGCAACATTCTTCTTGATATACTCATGTTTGGCTTCCTTAAATGTTTCCTTTTCTTTTCGTGCGTCAAACAACTTTTGTGGATCAATGTTCTTCTTAACCCATTGGTGTTTATCTGAATCACATGATACTGCATCAGTTACTATCTTGTATCCTCCTCGAGTGGATATATTGATGTTTCTTCCATCATCCATGGATTCTACAAAGATTCATTGGACATTCTGGTTGTTCTAGTTCCTTTTTCCTTGGATCTTCCCCAAGAATATCGAACAATATTATGTGTAATGATCTGATGCACGATAGTACATACATGTCACTAGTGGGAGTGGTCAATACCTTGCATAATGTCTTGGTTGTTAGCAGTTGTGGCACACTACTTGTCCTCTACCTTGTCCAAATCCTCATTTTCCTCATCCTCCACCTCTATATCCACCTCGATATTTCCATGGTGCATTGTATTGAGGTACCTGGTTATACTGCGCAGGGTTATACTGTGGCTACACATTATTATACCACAGTTGTGCATTGTTGTATTGTTGCTGCACATTATTGTATGGTGGTGGTACCTGGTTGAACTGAGGTGCATCTTGTCCTATCATCATTTCTTCTTGCACCCTATAAGTATCTGAAGCTCTTTCTCTCATCAACTCCATCGTCTTACAATCCTTATCATCATGACCCACTAACTTGCAAAAATTTCAATATGAACTTTTGGGTACTATCTTATATTTTTGCATCATTGGACAATGATATGGATCATGCCCATGTGTATTACAAATATCACACCATATTCCTCCTATTGGCAATGGGTTTGGCGCCCATGTCACCATATACTACGCAAACGTTGGACATTCATTCTTATGGTGTCCTTATGTCCCACATAGGGTACACCAAACAACTTCTCTTTTATATTTACCCTTATTCTGGTTAAGTTGAAATGTTAGATTCTTCAACTCCTCTATTGTTGGATCTGTCTATTGATATTGGTTCTCTTCTAGTTGTAAGGATGCTTGCAAAGCCTCTGCCTGAGTTTGGAACTTCAACTGTCTTAATGGGTATTTCAAATGCGGTAACAATGAGTTCACAAATAAGTGCCTATGTTGCATGTTAGTAATTTCATATTTCAAGTTACCTTTTAGACATTTAAACCTCTGATCAATCTCTAAAATAGACTCACCTGGTTTTTTCCTGATTTCAATCATTTCATTCATGTATTGATCTTCTGAGTTGGGCTTATGAAATTCATTTATCAATAATTTTTTCACGTCTGCAATAATATTTGTTACTCTTGGTGGACTATTTACATCTAGGCTCATATACCAATCCAGTGTGTGGTCTCTCAGTGTGATTGCTAACCACATGAGTTTTTTATCCTCATCTATGATTTGCTTTTCTTCCTAGATCTTCTCACAGATGAATAGGTGATTTTCAGGGTCCTCTTATGCCTCTCCCTGAAATTCCGGTAACTTGATCGTGGGATCATGCGCTGCCATTTTGAACTGTGTTGAACTAATATCTCCACACAGTGTAGATAGTTGACTGTTACTTCCTAAAATGATTCCTCCAGTTGATTCTCCTTGATTGGATGCATGTCCTATTGTTTTTCTTCCACTAAAATTTAGTTGTCTAAACACTGGTGTTCTTTTTGGTGTGTTAGTCGCACATGGGGTTGTAGGTTCCACACTGACGATGATCTGGATTGGAGTTCTACCTTCTGTTCCTACCCTTGGACCTCTTGTTTTCCTTTCATATGTTGCGTGTAGTATTTCCTCAATCTGATCCACATCCCAGAGATCCTCTACTACTTCTTCATCACTTTCCAAGCCCTCTCTATCAACTATGTCTCTCTTCTCGTTATTCATTTTATATTGGTAGGGTACTCCACTGCACGTCTTTCCATCTTTTTTCATTATCTGCTTTATCTAGTATTCCTCCATCATGATTGGGTCCATGGCCTCTTTCTTCTTTCCCTTATCCATATCTTCCTCCATTTCTCAACCTATTGTAAGTGCTTCCCCCCTTCTCCCATGCACGCAAGGAAGTTTAGTTGTCTGATTCCATGGTAATCACACTGTTGTCATATAATAAAATTTTCATTGGATTATATAACGATCTGATGTACCTACCTTTGTATCCCTTTAGAAAATATTTCTCCACTGCGGTGAAAGACTTCGCAGTATTTATTGAAAATTTGGTGATAAACCCTGCAAAAATACTGTCTAACCAGAAATCTACTACGTGTAAATTTGTTATTAACTTGTTATAACTGCACGATCTCCACAGGATTCCACTCCATCTATCTGATTCTATTTGTAGGGTGGTTGTCTTTTAATCTCAATAAACACTCCTGCAATAAATGTGGGAAATCAGAGAAAAATACCTCATGCAAATCGCTAAACACGTATTTGTCGAGATACTTGTGCGGTGTTAGCTTAGGGTTTCTATTGTCCTTCTATGCAAACTCAAGTTCCTTCATTTTCAACCATCTTTCGATATCCACCTTTGTTGGATTCCATGGCTTGAGAATTGCCTTCTATACTTTCATCCTCTAAGCATTCCTTCCACGGATCCTGTCCACTCATTCCCATGCAGTTCCAGTCAACAACGAGACCATTTGTTGGTTTGTTATTTCTCTTCTTACTTCTTCTTGGTTTGACCCAAGTTCAAATATCAACAGGTTTCCAACAAAACCCTCTAAAACTATCGACCCTCATGGTAAACTAGAAGGCAACGTTGCGCACAGGGTGCACAACGTAGTCTCACCCGAGATAGATTTATGGGTGACTGCAATACCCATGTGTTTGCAGTCTAGGAATGAGTGGGGATCTGTGGTGGTGTTCTTCCTTCTTCATACATTAACCTTGTTCTTGATTTAAGTATTTCTAGGATTCATTCATCTTTATCTTTATGCATGCATGCTAATACACCTAGTTAATAATTCATTCATAAACTAATCATTAACAAAATTTAAATGTTCAATAAACGTCACACATTACACAAGTTTTACCGTGGTTCACCCCCTCCTGGGTCTACACTCACAAAGATATGGATTCTCTGCTCTTTTATTTAATCTGTTGTAAAATATTATGTTGCACACATTATATCTTAGTAATACAATCAATATCAAGGCAATAATCCTTTATGAGGTGAAATATATCACACTAGGCTCCTCAACCCATGACCTAACCCTCAAGGACTCACCTACTTGACTCTTCTACATGACTTATTATACTTGACAAAATATATCATCTTCTACTACAACCAACCAAAAACAAAAACCACCCTCTCAAGACCTCCTAGGTATTTATTTATACTATTTTACAGGCTTATAGTCATTACAATCCTTAACAAAAACCCTAACCCTATCATGGTTAGACTTGCCTGCCTACTTGCCATGTTGCTTTTCCTCCTGCATGTTGCTTTTCCTTCTTTTCCTGCATGATGCTTTCTTTCCATTCATTGCGCGTGCTCCAAAATTAGTTCTTCCTTTACAAAAATATGTCTTTCCTCTAGAAAGATCCTTCTCCAAAATTAGGCCTATGCCCAGAATAGACTTCCTTTCTCAAAATAGGCCTGCACCCAATAGACACCCATACAACACTTGTAGGCTTACAACTAGCTTTATAGGGCGTATGTGGTAGTTTTGGACTGTGTATGGTCCATGAGAACTAAAATCCTACCTTAGGCCCTAAGATATCGGTGTTCCTCCTTGGATTGAGTCAAGGGAACTAAGAACCGTCATTTGTGTGAAAAACCTTGTAATGATGTGCATATGACACTTATCATATAATTTTTTTTCCAGGGCTTGTGTGGTGGTTTTTAGACCACGTTCATGGAACATGGAAGATATAATCCTATTTTAGAGCCTAATATGTGCCATTTCAATTCATGGGTTAATTATGCATCTTATGTATGATCCTCACATTTAGGATTAGGATTTATTACTTTAAGGTTGCAAGTCCTTGATTTTATGTGATAACATCATCCCACAATCTGGTATTTACATCACCAACATTTTTAGTTTCATGCCTTACGTGCAATGCATGGGTTAGATGAACTTGCACGCTAATACACTAAAATTGAACTTCTTACCCACTAAACCTTTCCCAATTCAATTCCATATAGGGTTCATGGGCCACATGTAGTTCCCCATTTCACCACATAGGCCTTGTAGAAGGGATCTTTAGCCTACAAGTTAAATATGGTATCCGTTTTAATGACCTATTATGTATTCGATGGATTGCAGTTTGAGCACATGTCAATGGGATTCTTTAGGGTGATATTACCTAGTTTATGATTTAAGATAGTATAGAAAATGCATTATGAAAAAAAAGAATATTTTTTTAACTTTTTCAAAGAAGATTGGATTAACTAGTTGAACCTCAAGAAAAAAAAACTTTATGAAATCTATTCATAGGGGCCCTAGTGGTCCACCCCTTTTATGAAATCAATTCATAGTGGTTTTCCCCCTTCAAGGTACAAATCAATTTTGATATTCCTATATTTGAAGGTCAAATAGATGTGGATGTCGTAGATAAATGGTTAAACCTTCTAGAAGGGTATTTTATTGTCCACAACTTTTATGATAGAGAGAATATTACATTTGCGCTCCTCAAGGCAGTCCCCCATGTAAAAATTTGGTGGGATAATTTCTGTGAGCAAAAGGAAATAGAGGGATCCACATTATTTGTATTTTCACCCACTTAGGGTTCCTTCATGGATGTTATTAAGGAACAATACTGCTCGGTTGGAAGATATGTTGACTTGTATACAAGATGGACCACACTGCGGTAGGAAAGAGACCAAACAGTTCTAGAGTTCACCAATGTCTTCCATACCTTTCACACCAAGATGGGTATCAAATATTTTGATCAAAATCTGGTGCTCAAGTACCGCAACGGTATGCATAGATAAATATATATAGAAATGGATTTTCAGGACATCTTGTCCTTGGGCACGACCTATCGATATGACATCAAAATCAAGCAGAAGCTTAAACAAAAGACGCGACAGTTTGGGTCTAGAAACCCCTCACAGAAGAAGCAACTCAAGGGAATCCCCAACCCGTAGAACAAAGGGAAAATAAAATATGGATAGCCTCAGGATAACTAGTCTAAGATGCAAAAAAATAAGGATAATGGAAAGACAAAGAAAGACATCGAGAAGTGGTAAAACTTCCATAAGAGCCCCTGACATAACAATGTTGATTGCCTCTTAAATAAGTCATTGGTGGCAAAGGTGAAAGCCTCTGAATCAGATGCAGGTTTCGTCTCAGAGTCAAAACCAGAAAAGGGGAGACAAATTATTGACGTGGAACCCAGTGCCGCCATTGTTACCACCAAGACCCATTCCGATGAACATGATGAGATAGAGGAAGGTTAGCGTCACTTTCAGTCACATATGTCTAGCTAGAATAACCTTAAGAATAACCTCATCTCAGTGAATGTTACACATTATTTTCGTCATCCTTGTGACCATTAATGATGTAAACCTATCTGTTGCCTTTACAGGGGTCAGTGGCCTGAGTTCCTGAAGAGAGAAGGGAGAAGAACTTTTCCTGAGAAAAGAAGTTGCATTTTCCCTTGTAAAAACCCTGTAAAAAAGGAAGTTCGCAGGTTGCTATATAGGCAGGGTGTG